>CM060955.1:28894473-29196973 GCA_030765055.1 Mantis religiosa
TTTGGAACATATATCGATGGTGTTAACTCGTAAACGTTGGGTTGTATCATTAAATCATGCACGCATTTGCATTCTTACACTTCCAGGCTCTGAGATAGACGGGGAATTATCTCGGGTGGAGAAAAATCCCTACCCCCAGCCGTGAATCGAACCCAGGACCCCTCGCACGCCAGGCAAGTGCGCTACCGACTGAGCTAGCCATCCCAGTACTTAGTCTGTATTGTATTCCTGAGCATGCATTCTTTTGTTTCCGGTGATGTGTTGAGTTTGACAGCGATCAAGCCTTTAAACATTTGACTATCACTTGAGTCTCTTGTGTAAAACTTTGGAAGTAGTTTGAGGTAATTTTGGAGTGTAGTTGTTACGTACGTAGGTAACAAAGGAAGGTGGTTGGAGCAAGGTGTGGTGAAGGTTAGCAGGCCTGTGAGTTATGACTTTCCCTATAATATTTTTGTTTGGAAGTAAATCAAGGTGCAGGCTTCTGTATGAGGGAGTCAGGGAACAAGATGGGCCCAAGTGGAGCGTCAGACGCTTCCTTATATCGCTGCTGCATGCAGCACTGCGCCCAGCGGGAGTCTGTGCACTTTAATTAACCGGAATCCCTTATTAAAGCGCAGACTCCAGTAATTATGTTCAATGATATTTTTATATTGCTCATTAATAATTTAACTGATTGCAGCCTAGCTAGCAACATGAGGCCAGCGTTTCTTTAATATCTAACCAAAATACGAGTTGCTTCACTTCCTAAAACTACCAAGCTTATTGGCTGTTGTAAGGTCGTTGGTTCGATTTCCAGGACTTGCTTTTCTTCACTTTCCTTCTCATGTCAAGATATGCTTCTAGGTTTCACGGTGTGAGGTGTTACCGGTTGCTTGCTCAAAGGGAGGATTTTTCTCCGGCAATTAGAGGGCTACTTGGTTGACCGCCCTCTCTTGGTATCTCCATTACTGAAACGAGTCTTAGAGCCAACAATTTTTAAGGGCTGCTGCAAATTTCTGTGACCTGTAGTACTGCATTTCTTCCTCATTTACGTGCATTCAATTTTACTCTTTCCAGGATTACATAGGCTCTGTTACGATAAACTAGTAGATTTAGATTAGATTATATTCTTTATTGTGCATATTCCAAATATTTGCAATTTACAACTTTAGGCTACATTTATTTATCTTTACCTTGTTGCTACCTTGGCTTACATGACACACTGGCCTTCTGCTCTGCCAGGTAGCTCTTAACCTCCATGCCTCCTTGTTACTTAATTAGTCCCATTCTATCCCCCCCATCTTTCTGTCTTATATTATTTACATTTCTTGTCCATTTTTCTTTTTAATTTCTGTAAGAACTCACCAGTACTTCTTACCTTCTTTTCCTCCCTTCCCGTTAACATTTTTATAGCTACTATCTTCTTCTCTACCTTCTTCCATTTTTCCTCCCAAACCTTTTTTCTCCATACTGCTAACTCCTCGCATTCTGTTACATAGTGTTCTATGCTTTCTTTTCCCCCACACAATTCACAAATTCCCTTTTCCCTACCTCTTATCCCTCTTAGAAATATCGTTCCTGTTCTCATCCAAGCTAACCTTTCTTTCTGTTGTCTTTTACAGTAATCTACATTTGCTTCTCGTCCCCAATTTCTTTTTATTTGTTTGTAAAAATGTAATGATTTCATATATTCTAGATTTCCCCATATTTCCTCTTTTTCTATATCTTCTATTCTGCATTTTACCAATTTACCCACCTCGATTGTATTCCTGTCCTCTAATCTCCATATATCTCACATTCCTATTTTTTCCATAATTCCTCCTATCTCTGTCCACCAACTATTTGAGTTCTCTAATCGCTTTTGCTGTCTCATGCATAATTTCATAATTTCCCCTTCTTCTTTTGCCAAACACCTATACCAATATTTTATTATTCTTTCCATTATTATTCCATTTCTTCTTGTCTTTCCTAATTCTACTAAAGCTACTTCCCTTGGTGCTGTTCTAAGTATGTTTAGTTAACGCGTGTGCAGTTCGACCGCCTCGTTTGACGAACCCTTATAATCATTTTACAACACCGGCCCTCCTTCTCCCAGTCCTTTCGGCAAGATTGCCACCTTTCTCGACACGTCATGGGTATCGTACGAGGTTTCGTCTAAATAATCTTATGTCCATTACTGCGAAACTTCCTTAATTTTGACCCTTCTCTTATTCAAAGTGCGGTATTTGAAACCGAGCTCCTTTAGGAGACCGCGCGAAGTGCAGTGCCATAAGGAAAATCACAAATTTGCTGCAAATGTGGAGCCAAATCATCTAAGGTGGGCGCTCTCCCTTTTGCTTAGAATCTATAAATTTCTCGGCGAATTAAGTCGCATGTGAAATTGTCGAAACTTTAGAGAAACGTTTCCATTTGTTTTCATACTTGATCGGCGTCTTTGGTATTCCTTTCGTCACAATATTTCTTACTGTATTTCTGTGAATACCCAGAATTTTTCAGGTTAATTGCATGACCCCTTACCAAGGTTATTTTTAGCACATATTTATATGTGTTCAAAACAAGCGCTTGAATTTGTTTAGAAAGAGTTCCCGTTATTACTTTGTTTTTTGAGGCTTCTCCACTAACATAACTCGGCGCAGCAACACTTTCCAACTCATTCGCACTATTGTCTTCACTTTGATTATTTTCACTCGACTGAAAGTAATCTACTACTTCAGTTGCATTTACCACTGCATTTCCCTCCCACGGTCTCCACATCGTGACACACAACGAATTTCTGCACGTAATGAAACATATCAACTGGAAGTTGGAACTTTGGCAACTGAGACTTCACGTGGAGTAAACACGCAACTGTCATTTCCAGAAAATCAGGGTTGCTATTGGCCCTCAACGACAGTGTTCCATTTCTGAAGTGTGGAGATAGATTTATGACGGTCATTAGTGGGTAGTAGTGTGCATTTTCTTTGTGGGGCAACTGCACTCACGAGGGCTAGGCAGACTTTAACAGAAATTCACAACACCCCAATTAGAACACCAACAGTTAAGTCATAAACCAGCACTGCTGTGAACAAGACTTTGATGCTTTTCTTGAAACTACCATGGCAGGAAAATACTAGAAAATGTGTATAAAATATTCAACACCTGTTAATAGTCATGCAGTATCGGCCGGCATGCAATACCGGCCACTACTGTGATTTACCTTTTCGCCTCCATGTGGCAGAAGTTTCCATTAAGCAGTAGCAAGCTTGTATATCCACGTGCGCTATAGTCGGATAACTTCTTCCTCTCTTCAGTTGTTTGTCTGCTCTGAGTGCTTGATGGTGGTTAGTGTAGCTCTTAGCGCACGGAAGATATTCTGAGGCCTATAGCAGCGTTATATTTGCGATGTATGTAAACCAGTGAGCTAAACATTTGTGAACTGAGCAGAAATAGTGACAATAAGTCCCCATGCTTGTATTCTACTATTGTTCTATATGTGGCAGTATATAGTAAGTCCTTAAGTACTTACCTTAAAGTACTTACAGCATATTAAGTCGCCATTAAGGTAGTTGTCTCATGGTTGAGAACTCCTAGTAGTTTACCGGGAAAAACACGAGTCAGTTGGAGAGTTTGTCATGTTGGTACGTTGGCCATAGTAGCTTAATGGTTAAGAGCAGCCGAACGGAGATCCACGGTTCAAACCCCGGCTATGGCACAGAAATTTTGAGACAGACTGCCTTTCCATATTAAGAGATAGTTCGAGATATCTATTTATTGCATAAATATGTTAAATTATGCTACTTTGTTCAAAATCTTAGATCCAAGTTTAACAAAAAATTATACCTATGCTCTGCCCATGTGTTAAGCATATTTTCATGAAAATCTTCCCATAATATTTTTGGGACATATAAACGTAAGTTGGTATTTATTCGACATTTTGGTTTTAGTCAGGGTGCTCACGGATACCCCAGTGTTTTATTTATTCAGGAAATATAAAAAGGAGTGTTTCATTTTTGTTTTTAATTTACGTCCTCCATTTAGTCATATTGGACGATGAATGAAATGGGTGAAACGATGCTCAATGCGTCTGGGGTCCATGGAGCTTAGAGTTACCCGACATTCGCCTTTCAGGATAAGGGAAAACCCCGGAAAAAACCTTATCCAGGTAACTCACCCTGACCGAGATTCGAACTCGGGACCTCTAGACATGCTACCATCTACGCTACCGAGGCGGGCAGGAGTGTTTCTGACGAAGTGTCAGTGCACAATGAATTTTAGATGAAATCTAATAACTATATGTTGTACTTACTAAGCAGCAGTAAAGGTAAATATTGTGTAATTTGTCAATTATAAATTTCAGCTGACCAATTTCTGCAGAGGAAATACAGTTTCTTAATATGAGGGTTATCGAAAAGTACTAATATAAATATCACATATCGCGGCGTTTTAAGCAGATACGTTTGTGTCTTCGGATTTTTATATTGCTATCTGTTTATTGCGTGGAATGAAGTATTTACAGCTACATACGTATTTAAAGTAGGTAAAGGGAGTGTTCTATGATGTATACATTCAAAAATTTAAAGTCAAGACTTCACCGAAAACCACGCTTTGAATAAAAATATAATAATATTCAGAAAAAGCTTATATATACATATATATAAATACATACATAACGAAGTCAGTTAAATAGCAAGTTTAGGATCTTCCAAGGATGTGACAGAAAATTTTTAAAAATAGATCCACCCACAACAATATGTCATTTACATGGAAAACGTTTCGAATATTTGTATTCTGCGAAAAAAAAAAAAAAAAAACACTTCGATCGATTGTGATTGCATTACTACATGTTTAAAACAGATGCATACAAATAAAATGTATAGGTATATTTTCAATCTTTAACGTATCTTCTCCTAAGTTTTCTTCATTCTGAAAGACGTCTGTAAAACTAAATTGTAACAGATAGACTTAAACTTACTGCACAAAAATGTACGTAGATTCTCATTAAAACATACACCTTACGTCAAATATAGGGCGCTGATAACCCCTTCAGTTCAGCGCCCTTATTTACATATCATCATCATCATCATCATCATCATCATCATCATCATCATCATCATCATTTACGTCAAATATATTTTCTCAAAGTTAAACTATTCTTAGTCTTTCATTTGAATTTTTACGTAGTTATACTTTGCCTAAATGGGAAGTCGTTATTAGCTTTTCATTTCTCCTCACCATGTAAAGAGAACAGAGTTTCAAAGTCATCATTTATTGACCAACTGCTAGTAGATATCACTTAAGCCTACTGAATTTCCTTATTCCAGTTGTAGCTACAAGGGAAACGTATCTCGATCAAATGAAATGAAATGTGTAGTGTTTAACGCCCGTTTTTACTACATATGGCACCGCAGGCGGTGACACTGATGGTACATGAGATGAAGATGGAGCACCGGTGGAATGAGATGGCGGGGGAAACTGGAGGTCCCAGAGAAAACCCGCCCCAGCGCCGTGTTGTCCACCACAAATCTCACTTTGCTGTCGCCTTGGTGAGAGCCAAGCGGTCTAACCACTGAGCCACGGCGTCGTCTACCTCGATCAAGGAATTAAATTAAAGAATAAGCCTTTGTGGGAGTTGTTGAAGAATGAGCAGTAAGAGTAATGTGATAGCAGCATATCACAGTTTTAAAACATATTTTTAGCAGCAACAGCAATTTTGTTTTCTATGGTATTCTCAAAGAAAAGTGAAGGCTGCTTTTCATTTTGGTTTCTGATTCTTACCTGTTTTTTTATACTGTAACATAAAATTGTAAATCATTTTTGTACTACAGATAGTTGTAATAGCCATCGCTGCTATGGAAAAGTGGCATAGAAAACTTGGACTTTAAATCAAAGTGATAGGTATTAGGGCAACGAGTGGGATAAGTTAATGTTTACTCGTTGCTCCGGTAAAGGCTGGGATAAAGTAAATAGATAAATAGTCGATAACTACAAATGTTCTATAACCTTTTAATAGCAACATCAAACGTTTTTATTCTTTAACTTCATGGAAGTGAACTTGTTGTACATTATCATAGAAGTTAATACCTCCAAATGGATTAGAAGCAATAACATTGCCAGTATTTATATCATTCAAATAGCAACACTCGTTTCAACATTCAAAGCCTCAGCTGCTTCTTTTGCTTCATTTAATATTATCATTTACAACCGACATATTAATGTTCTCAACGTCCATCTTTACACTTAATCAATCTGAATAATTTACGGAAACTAGCAACAATAAAAACAAAAGTATTCATACATTGCCTACCATATTTTATAACTATAAGTATGCCGCAATCCAATGTCTTATTCATTATTTCATTTATTATTCTCTTTTGTAAAATCATAAAATGAATATTTGTCATATATTAATTTATCGTATCTGGAGTATAAAAGTAATGCACTATACAAGTGGACAAACCTATTTAATTCACTTGTATAATAAATTACTATTATGCTCGATTTCACCAAGTGTTAGCGTAACACTCGTGTTAAATCTCTTGTTAAACTAACAAGCCATATTTCTGTTGTTAAGTCCTTAACAATTGCAAATAGTCAAGATGGTGGGCGTGAAAGCAGCTTTTGATGTCGATTGGATATATTTAAGAACTTCTAAATGGCATTCGTAATAGAGTACGGCCTATGAAGAGAAATGATTTTAAGGAGAAATGGTTTTTAGGAGCTATTAGATGAAAATATTCTACAGAGGTATAGACTGTCGAAACAAGTTGCTATGAAGGTTACTGCGGAAGTACAAGAGAGGTTAGAACATGCATCGAAAGGAATATGGCGATCTCGCCTTTGCTTCAAGTATTAATAACTTTTCGATTTTATAATTCACTGAATTGTGTGGATAATACACTGTCGACCTCCCGTCTTGAAACGTTTAAGTCACTCGTCACTTGTCCTTCTTCGCTCCTCGTTTTAAATTTACGTAATACTGAGTTAGAATATGCATCGAAAGGAATATGCAGATCTCACATTTGCTTCAAGTATTAATAACTTTTCGATTTTACAATTCACTGAATAATTTGTATAATACATGGTCCACCTCTCGTCTTGAAACGTTCAAGTCACTCGTCAATTCCCTTCTTCACACCTAGATTTAAATTTACATAATACTGACGAAGTTGTTTCGTGCTTCTAGTAGTGACACATGCATTTGAATTAAATTCGTTTCCAATTTTTTCCCACGTTACATCTTTCTCTTTTACATTCACCGCACGCGTCCCCTTATTTTCCACGGTGTCCTTATACTTCGTCACCAATTCAATTAACAATTCTTTCTCCATCGATGAGAAATTTGTCTCACGGCTTTTGTTTATGATTTTGTTTACCCGCCATTTTTTCAGTTGTGTGCAGACGAAAATGAAAACAAAAGCGCATCGCAGTACGTTTAGTAAATAATACGACTCATCCATAGCTGTAATATTTACAAGTCTCTTGGCGTTAACACGTGTTTGTTAACATTTTCAGAAAACAGATTGGTGAAATGCAAGAAATTTAACAGCTTTGTTAGCGCTGTGACTATTGTTACGTTACATTTGTTAACGTCGATTTTAACATCCGTTGGTGAAATCGGATATTAGTGTTTTAGAAGTTGACAGAAGTTCTTTTGTTAATAAAATAGTAGAATATACATATCTTCAGATACGTTGTTCGGGTGAAATTAAGTTTTTTGTTAAGTTTTAAACTGGCGATAAAGCAGATATATCTAAATAGTGCAGTACGTTTGTTGTGCAGGTCTCTTGTTTGGTCTTAGCAACAATAACAAGGTTTGTACACGACTGGAGGGTGATAATCGCATCTTGAACCCCTTTCATTTCATTAGATGTATCGATCCCAGAGGGTTGGATGGACTGGAGAGCAAGAGTGACATATGTGTGTCAGATAAGCCACTCTCACACACAACTCACCTGCCTCTGGTTCATTACTGTATTTATGAGATTCCTCAGATTCCTGCTACAGATAACAACTCTCACGTGTCCACTGCAGAAACTCCTGCTGGGTTCCTTACCAAGCCACTGACCGGCTTTCGCTGCAGGCCTCTGTGCAGTGTAAATATCACGAGACGTTTTGAAAATCGGCAATAATTGCAAGAAGTTAAAATAAACGCGAGTAAGACGTTCAAGAAATACAATTGTGAAAAAATTGGTACATGCTACATTCATATATTTTTATCTGCACACTATTGTCCATTATTACATATTAGCTTCTACAAATTACTTTTACATACGCTTAATTTTCATCTAGTTAATCTAAATCAACATAAACATTTACAGGAATAGATTCATTTCGTATTCTGTTGAGATGTAAGAACAGAGGAAATCCTTTCCATGATATTGCGAGAAATAATTGAATAGCGAGGGCATTTTAAGAAAATAACAGAAGAATGTATTTAAAACCTCCAGCCAATTATACTGGATATTTCTAATTTGGTGGATACCAAAGAAAATTATGTATCACATGCATAGAGAGGTTATTCACCCTATCCAAAAAATGTCATACCAAGTTTTCACTGGAAATGCATGTTTTGAGACTCCCTAATACAAAAAGTATTTTTAGAAAAAAAAAAAATCTGTGTGCTTCAATGAAAAGCATAACTCAAAAATGAAAGGTCGGTTTAATACCAAACTTGGTTCAGTTTAGCATCTTTCAGCGATAAAACACAAAGATTATAAGGCGAATCTCTCTTAACCCAAAACCTCTTTACACGGAAACATTTCTCAAAATCTTGACTTTCTCAAACACGCTGTAATGATTTTGATCAAAATATCATATTTTAAAGATATTTTCATGACAAAAAAGAGGGTGTTGAATTTTCTGCGAATTTCCTTAGAAGTCCTGTTCATCCTTGATGACTTTTATAACTGTCAAACTGTAAGAGATATACAAAATCTTCCTACACAAGAACATATAAATATCATTAAAGTACTACACAATATATGTGAAATCATATTTTTTTGTTGCTACTGGTTGGATTTTTATAATATTAGACTTTTCTTAAACCGGAAGCCATTCGTTTTATTTATCTGTAAAGAGAACGTAATTTCAAAATCAACATCAATGAGATCTCTATGTTTTCTCGACCTATGGCGTACATAATATAAAACAGAAAATAAAAATAAAATGTAGGATAAATCTTATCCTTGGCATTTTAAGTTCAGTGTTTTCCAAAAATATGACACGAACATTTTCAACCATAAATTATACCCATACTGCCGTTTACGTGAAAAGATTTTCTATAACTTATTGATATATTGATGTTGGAAATAAAGTAGGAGGTGCTTGAATTCTGTGTGCATAGTCTCTGAAAGTCTATTTTATATTTTATAATTACATAATCATAAGAAATGCCTGCCTGTATAGCTTGATAATAGTGTGCAATGAACATCATTTCATTTATCGTCCGATTTGACAACGTTGGAGGATGTAAATTTTAAAGGAAAAATAACCAAAGAAGATAGAGAAGTTAATATCAAGGTAGAGGAGAGTGGAATACGCACTTTAGTTTAAATATTGTTCTTTCGTACGTTAGCATTTTTCCAAATTGTATCTGAGACGTGTTTGATATATTTCCTTCTTTTCAGTTGATGGAACATTTTAATTTTGTTTCCACTTGTTTTTATTAATCAAGTCTATAATGCTTAATCTGAAGTGATTCTTGAGCAAATGCTATTTTCGTACTAAGAACTATAAGTGATACTTATCAAGTCGAGAATGCAAATTGAGAATACGAGGCCCTTTTGCTTTTGGGTGTTACGTCACTTCCTACTGGTACTGTAGCTGTTTCATCCTTTTGTCATAGCAATTGACAATTTTATTGTAAATTTAGCTTACACAACCAAATATGTGTTCACAATAATTAACTTACAGATCAAGTGTTGCAAAAAAATGCATTGTGAGTAATGTAAGGTGCATAAAATGTCATTAATACGGAAAGTCATGTGAGAGCATCGCATCAGAATTTTTATCCTTAATTTCATATTTTACTATTATGAATTAACTTACCTTCGAAATTATATGCACGTGTTTTTCAACACAAAGCATGTTTTAAAATGACCATCCTAAATATTGACCAATCTATAACAGTATCTAGCATTACAGCTCCGTAAAATCATTAATTATGTAAGTCATATAAATTAACAAATATATAACATACCAGAAGCTTACCCACCTTGCATAAACCCCAATGATAATTTAATTTATTTCATTCATTTAACTTCCCCCGTTTTTAAATGACATTATTTTATAATATTCTCTAGCGTTTTTATGGTTCAGCTTTCCCGTTTCACTTAATAATTAAACATATTTTTCATTTTCTTTGCTTTCATAACTATTTAATGACATAAAAGCTATACTTAATGCATAATACAGAAATTCTGACGCTGTTAATGAAAAAATATTTAGCAACTGCGTTTTAAACATTTTCCTCTTCAGTCTCCTGAAGGTATTTCTGCAGATGTTGATCTTTATTAATATGAAAAGGGTAGAAAAATAAACTTTCTTGAGAATTGTTTGTAAAAGTTGCCTAAAAATGAACGATAGCGGATAGAGAAAGTCATGTGAATGTAATACATCATATTTACCCATGCATTATTTATTTAACTTTCGTAAATAAATTTGACAGTTCCCGTCACCACTTACACGTTAGGTTCGACAATTCTTTCAACAATTCATTCTTATATATGTATAATATACTTTTTACACCGTTGTGAATTCATGAAATTAAAAGTGAAACGTTTTCTGCGGCAGGTAATGCCCACGAATTAAGTTTTAGTGAGGGTTTTGCCCTTTGTGATGTGAAGGGTTTACTGCTTATCCCTGCTGACATCTGTATGCATTAAGCGTAACTAATACGATTGGTGTGCAAAAAACTCTGGAACCAATCCTGCTCATGCTCGGCTTGCGCCTTTTGTAAGAAAACGCTAGCTACCACGCATCTGTATAGGCACTTTACTGTTTCAAACTGATCTTGCAGTGACATAGATGATATTTGCTAGGTTTATCAATTATGAATTACAAAAATCATGTGCACTTTCTCGACCCACCCACGTTTCTAACAAAAGTTTTTTTAATTGTGATAAACGTTTACGGAAATCGTGTCATTACTTGGGCACGTATGAGGCTAAAGCGATAGTCATATGTTACATGCTCACTTTGCAAGACCATTACTCCTTGAATGACATCACGAGAAACAAACGAATGCTGCCCAGCACTTTCAAAAGTTGTATGTATTTAAAAATGCTACAGAATAACACAAATAAATAACAAATTTGTCTCTGACTAATCCAAAAATTTACTTATTTTGTTTTATTATAATGAAGAGGAACTTTTGGGCTATCCGTAGAAAATTTAAGTTTTGCATTCTATTAGTCTTTCAAATAATTTAACAATTTTATATATGTAATCTAAATCATATAGACATTTTCGAGAAAATTAAGTGATATGAGACGGATTTTCTGGAATAATTTTGTATCAAATATTTGAAATATACTGAACGTATCTACCCTTTAGTAATTGACACTATTGTTAGAATGTCAGTCTGTGATATCACGATGCGAGTTTGTTTCTTAATTTTCTGGCCTGATAAAACTTTCTGTGAAAGACATATTCTGGTATAAATGTCCTGTTTTCTGTGAAACTATTGAAAATAATTAAACTTTAGAACAATTAGAACCCATGGTGTACTGTTGTGGCCCTACCAACACGCTGGGTTATTTTACTAAAAATAATTGCTCATTAATATTTTAGTTAAAACATTATATTATTTACTAAATAATCCTGTCTACCTAATAAAGTAACTGTAAGTAGAGAAATAATGCACTCAAAAGGATGGCGTTTATATTATGTAAACATCTTTAGCCAGATACGTTGATGATCATGAATTTAGCACATTAATATTGGCGGAATAGAACTTATATCAAGTTAAGGGTATCTGTGACCGATTTTTACTTTTTATATAATGTATATAGTAAATACTAAGATTTATTTCGAACTGTAAATACATACTTAGTAAATAAAACTATTAAGGAAACACAATTAAAATTGTACAATGCCATGTAATTCCACAAATATAAACATGGACTGTAAGGACAAAGATATCCTGGAAGCTTCAAAAATTGAATTTCTAACATCGCTGTCTGGTTTAACATTGAATAAATATATAAGAAAGAAACAAGGGAGAAAGTAAACCTGATTTGATACAACTACGTGATTTTCCCTATTCATTCCTACTTAAAATTCTTGTATCCATTTCATGTTAATTGAAATAAATATTTCTATAAATGCTCGTACCAGATATATCCTTACAGCTACAGAAGTAATATAGGAATCCAGGACGTTAACTGATAATCAAATATTTCAAGTGCTGAAGCTATGTTCATGGCTTTGGCAGTTCGATCTTTTCGAATTACCAGAAGGAAAAAAAAAAAGAATAAAAATTTCGTATTTGAGAAAAATTATAGGTATTAAAAATGGAAACCAATAACAAGGAATATCTTGGATATCCCAAAACTCCACAAAAAGTGTATTTACCATAAAGTGTGTGATTTAACGAGATTTATATTTTTGGAGTAAATATAGCCTTTTCATAACTCTTTATAAATTATGCAAAAGTCAGTCCAGAATGATGAATGTTTCAGAGCCTATTTATGGAAATGAAATGTATATCTTGAATTTCCTCAAAGAGTGTTAAATATAGTACATTTTAATTAAACTCGTTAGAAATTTATGAGAAAATCAAAATTTTCGAAGAATTTTCTAAGTAAATTCTAAGCTCATGCACGGAATTCTGTTGAAAATTTTCATGTCGCATCCTTGATAGCAAGTTTAATATTTAGATATTTTCAGGAGATAAATGAAGAGACACATACATGCAGATAAATACAGGACCTTTTTTATATAAATTATGTTTTAGGTATAAAGTATTTGCGGCAAAATTTCGGGTGCAATGTAACAGCTTTCTACACGTGGTAAACAAAGCAATGCATTACTTTTTGAAGTAATAGTTCCCTCTTCTGTGACTAATTTTAACTAAAAGTCAGGGGGGTGTCTTTTGTTATCAAATAATGTACAATGTTGTTGTGTCAATATCGGCGATGAAGGGTGGGACTTTAACCGTAAATATGCCCCAAGTTTAGTGGTATCGTAATGAATGTGAGTTACGAGCTCGCAAGTACAGATGGACTTAAATCTGTCATGGATACAACCTCCCACGTACTGCTGCAGCCTACACGTTTTGGCAAACCCAGGTACATATCTACCTGTTTTAGGTCTATCTTATCTTGACATCTGCCACACTGCTGAAACTCCACTTCAGGGAAACAACTGAATGCAGTTTCCAAGAACTGACATTACACTAACCTTACAATGAGATTACTACCTTCCACCAGTCAGTGCATTGGTCCTTTTAATTGAATTACCTAAATAACATTTCCAATACTATAAGCCAATTACTGGATATATCTGATTTAACCGAGTTAGGGTGGCACAAGAGATAAAGGCTTGTCGAAGCATCTGCCCGTCACTTATAGAAGTAGAGGTACAGTCTATATGGACCCGTGCACGAAGCCGCCTACCACGTATATAAAGAGAAATGCATTTGTCTAGCACAAAGGCCTGTATGTACACGTGACGAAGCAAGATGGTATTGTACAGATTAGCTGCCTGCTACACACCAAGCAACGAGATATCTCCTAACAGATCCGTCCCAATATCACCACCTAGTTAAAGCAACATGTAAATAAATAGATAAAATGTACAGTAATATAGATTATAACAATGGACTTCCCATCTCTACGGTCATTGGGGCTAATTTCACTAGGTAGTGCAATAAATGATCAGTATCTTCCATAGATGGAGCAGGAAGATCAACAGTGAACATTTTGTGAAAATCTATTATGAAATATCGGTGGATTTCTAGAAAACGCCACTGTTTGTATGGAGTTGGCTAGGGTCAATTTCAATGAGTAACCAATACATGCTAGTACTTCAATAAAGCAGCAGTAACTTGGTTTTATAGAGTCGTTCCGGACCCCTGGTTCTAATGTAATCTAGAACGACCAGCATTTCTCCTCCCTCCTGGAGAGTAGTCGAAACCTCTTTGGGATGTCCATGCTTCCCAGATGTTCCAACCACCTCTTTTGAGGATCTTCAACTCACCCCCCCCCCCCACACACCCATTGTCTCGCACTTTCCTTAACATGCACATGTTTTTTTAAATTCACGTCCTCCAACGTTAAGTCATATCGGAAGATGAATGAAGCGATACTCAAATGAGTCCAGTGTACATAGAACTTAGAGTTACCAGACATTCATATTTCAAGATAAAAGAAATCACTGGAAAAGAAACCTTATCCAGCCCAGAACGTACAGAACATACCTTCAAAACGAATAGTTCATCAAATACCAAACTCGGTGTGTAAAGAATCTTTTAGAAAATTTTGACTTCTTCAAAATGACTGTAATGATTTTTATTTAGGAACAATATGTTTAAGATTTTTTCATGACATACTTAATGTATACTTTGAATTACCCGTAAATTTTACTCAGAAGTCCTCTTCATTCTGAAGGCCACGCCGTGGCTCAGTGGTTAGACCACTTGGCTCTCACCAAGGCGACCCGGGTTCGATCCCAGGCGACCGCAAAGTGAGATTTGTGGTGGACAACACGGCGTTGGGGCGGGTTTTCTCCGGGACCTCCGGTTTCCACCGCCATCTCTTTCCACCGGTGCTCCATCTTCATCTCATGTATCATCAGTGTCATCGCCTGCGGTGCCGTATGTAGTAAAAGCGGGCGTTAAACACTACACATTTTTTTTCTTTATTCTGAATGACTTTTGTATAACTGCAAAACTGTAAGGAACAAACAAAAATCTTCCCGTACAAAACGTGTAGGTAGATCTTGTCAGTGCACACAATGATTTGTGTCAAATATAAATTTTGTGGAGTTTACAATTTTCAGCTTAGGTATTCCTTATAATTGCTTTTAAATTTCCAATACATACGATTTTTCTCAAAGGGGAAATCATTCGTTTCTTTCTTTTTTTCTTTCTTTCCTTCTTCCTTCATTGCTTCCTTTCTTTCTTTCTTTCTTTCTTTCTTTCTTTCTTTCTTTCTTTCTTTCTTTCTTTCTTTCTTTCTTTCTTTCGTTCTTTCTTTCTTTCTTTCTTTCTTTCTTTCCTTTTTTTCTTTCTCTTCTTTATTGAATATTATACCTAGCAACGATCCTAAACATTTCATTTTTGAAGCTTTATTAGGATCCGTGTTTCTCCTCCATTAAGTACTCATGAAATTCCAAGTATTTATGCAACTTTTTGTGTTTCCTTAAGGATTCTACTTCCTAAGCATCTTGTTATAGTTGCTCGTGAAATTTGGTGATTATGAAGCTTTTAAACTGTTTTCATTTGTTTCTAACGGAAAGAATGAGCATCCCAAATGTATACATAAATTTGACCATATGTTGAATGTCATTCCTACCTTTGCCTTTTATGATTTGTTCTCATAAAAATCATTACTTTTGTCTTTGAGCTTGAAATATTTAAACTGTATTAATTATATTATACGACTTGCAAGCAGTTATCTAAAGTTTATCTTCTACACTAGCCATAATCACTTAGTCATCCAGAAAGAGCAGGGCGTATTATTAATTTTCAAGATAATGTATAAAATTTCACATATGATTTCATGGCTTTGTTAAGATAACATAATATTAAAAACGGACACTCTTGTCTCAGGCTACCGTTTTTATCTACGCGTGTTTTCCAGGTCGTTTCCTTTATTGATGAATATAGTGGTAGGTAATCTAATATCCTAGCTCTTATTAGTTGGGCGGAAAGCGCACTTTATCTTCTCTGACACTTAATTGCAGTAAGTAGACGAATTTCTATGTTAAATTCCAAAAATTAAGTACAGAGATACATGTTTCGAAACTCCTTGAATAAAAACAAAAAAAGTTATGTGTCAGCATAATACACGAAAATGCTATTAAATATCAACACAAAGATTTTCAAAATCCCATTACTCCGAACTACCCTTTACATGCAACTGTTTTCCAAAATATTTATTTTCTCCAAAATGCAAACTAACGATATTGATAAAAATACTAAATATTTAATTTATTTTTATGACATGGAATTTACATTTTCAATTTTATGGAAATGTCTTCTGAAGATCTCTTCATTGTAATGATTTTTACATAACTTGTAAACGGCAGACATAATTTTTACTGCATACAAAAGTGCAAATCTTCTTAAAATGCAGAATTTGTGGTAAAATTTGAAATTTCCGAGACAGCCCTTCTTTTAGATTTAAATTTTCCAACATTTATAGATACTTTTATCAAATAGGAGGTCATTATTTATTTTGTTGCTCCTGCTAATGTAAAGAGAACGGAATTTCCAACCATAATAAATTCGATTATCACAAATCTACTGTTATTCCACGAATATCCTTGATAGCTGAAAGGAAATTTACAAAATAAAATAAGCTATTTCTACATATGTTTATCTCAGTTAACATGAAATAGATAAAAGGAAGTGAATTATTAAGAATATGTTCTATAATAATGTGTAGAGAAACTCATGTGGGTGCAAGACATATTTGTAAGCATTATTTCTCATAATTTTGTCCGATTATAATAATCTGTCTTCTCTTTTTCCACTGTACTTCAATTAACTATTATTATTATTATTATTATTATTATTATTATTATTATTATTATTATTATTATTATTATTATTATTATTATTATTATTATTATTATTATTATTATTATTATTATTATTATTATTATTATTATTATTATTATTATTATTATTATTATTATTATTATTATTATTATTATTATTATTATTATTATTATTATTATTATTATTATTATTATTATTATTATTATTATTATTATTATTATTATTATTATTATTATTATTATTATTATTATTATTATTATTATTATTATTATTATTATTATTATTATTATTATTATTATTATTATTATTATTATTATTATTATTATTATTATTATTATTATTATTATTATTATTATTATTATTATTATTATTATTATTATTATTATTATTATTATTATTATTATTATTATTATTATTATTTATTACAACGACGTGACAGGAAGGCTTTTAAGTAAGTACTTTTATATTTCCATTGTTATCCTGTAGCTACTAATTGGTAGAGAAAGAAGGTTATATTATCGCTTGTTTGATAACATTTGCTCATGTTTGATGGGAACGAGAAGGGCACATGTGTCTCCCTGCCGTCACAACGGGGGGTCTATACGCTCCATTACTGCGCGCTCTTGTGGCTCAACTCCAAATTACAATCGAGTTGCGAAATGAAGAACGGAAGGCGGCTGACAAATGAACCATCTTCTTATTTTCTATGTCTTCAATTTCTTGTGCCCTCTTCTTCATTTTTCTTTCCCCTCCACCTGTCTGAAAGGAGGCCATCTTGTTGTATTATACTCTCGGGAAACAAATGAATGTCGAGGTGAAAAAGGTGCCACTATGGAATGTCATTAACACATAAATAACGGGCATCGAACCCAGGGAAGGATAAAATCGGAGCTGTTCATCACAAGCGAGTAACTTGTCGAGCCGATTGCTCGATCCGATAGTGCGCTGTTTATATCCCGGATGTGGATGCGTATTTATGTTACTGGCTAACTAACATCGCTGTACAACTTCACGATAAAGCGAATAAATATAGTGCGACATAACAAAAGTCATTTTATTAAATAATGCAGACATTTTATAGAAAACCTGATTCATTCATTCATATTCCTAAATGTCGCATTCGTACCATTATTGTCCTTTCCTATTTACTATACGTACCTACATATCTACTGAAAATATGTTGCGGTGTATTCTCTTCTCAGTTTGCTATAAACATTTTTGTTAGGCTTATTCTTGTGTCTACTTCTTGTTAATGGAGACATGTTTTCGTTACACTTTCATTTATTGTAGAAATAAGGACACATTAGACTAAAGGAAATTTTATAACAACATATCTACCCCTCGCTATGTGATAGCTTTGTAAATGTATGCTCTTTGTATGACAAATCCAATGCTACTTAGAAACGTGTTAGTACTGCAAAATTAAAACAATAACAAAGAATATTAACTAAATAGTTAATGTCATTTCACATAAACTGGTCCTACAATATTGTCTATGTACATTATTTTATTTTTTACGCTTTATAAATTACACAAATGTCATTCAGAAGCAAGAGGAGTTCACAGGCCTTTCTCAAAAATTCCAGTTGTTCATTTTTTGACAAAATACAACTTTATAAACATTTAACCAGTCTTCCACACTAGCCTTCTATAGGCCAAGATTTGGACAGGCAATCTCATTGTATATGAGAACTCCTAGTGGTTTACCGGAAAAAATACGAGTCAGCTGGAAAGTTTAATGTCATCTCGGCATGTTGGCCATGGTAGCTCAATGATTAAGAATAACCAGACGGAAACCGGGAGATCAGTGGTTCAGATCCTGGCTGTGGTACTGAATTTTTCAGATTAACTCTATATTTTTTATTTAATTTGTTTTTTAGGTTATAGTTTTCCTTTTACTATCTGAAAAATTATTATCCAAATTGTAATTTTGTATTTATTTGGTAGTTAATAAATTATAATTTGGAAATCATGTCCCGGTATAAGAAATTAGGTACCGGGGTTAGATTTTCATATTTTATTTATTATTTATTTATATATTTATTTATTTAATTGATTTATTTGATCGATTTATTTATTTTTATTAACTCTATCTATTCAAACTTTAGCCAACACATGGCTAGTAAAGAGGGTTAATTTTCATCAGTTAACCCAATAGAGGTTTAGGTATGAAGTCTGAACTGACAGCATAGTAAGTCGTCGCAAAGGATGTGTATCTATTGTACCTATATGAGAACCCCTAGTGGTATAACCGGAAACCATACGAGAATTTATTTTATTCTACCATGTTGGCCATGGTTGCTCCGTGGTTAAGAGCAACCAGACGAAGATCGCGAGGTTCATGGCTAAAATCCCGGCTAGGGCATTGAATTTTTCGTTTATAAAGATTAGTTTGAGTGAATGGATTGACGCTTGGAAGATATTGAATTGAAATCCCAAATTTATAATTTAGCCGATACACATTTCATTTTTGAGTCATGCTGTTCAGAAATAGACATAAATGCGCACACACATCATCCTCTGTCTGTGCGTGTACCTATGTGTGTATTATGAAAACAGCGGATCTCTATGCGTATGTTTGCACAAAATTGATATAATACAAATATCAAGTGGAGTGCGACTCTGACGATAGCGTTTGTGGCGCCAATTCGGAAATTTGTGGTTTCGATTCCCATGCTCCTTTATATATAATTTTACGTCCTCCAACGTTAAGTCATATCGGAACTCCATTCAATGGAATAGATGAAATGATGCTCAGATGAGCCCAGAGTCCTCAGAGCTTGAGTTACCCGACACTCGTCTTTTAGAATAAGGGAAAATCTTATCCAGGTAACTCACCCTAACCGAGATTCGAACTCGGGACCTGTTGAACGTGAGGCAGACACGCTGCCATCTACGCTACCGAGGCGGGCACTCGTTTCTGAACCATTTTCAAGGGTTTTTCCCGGCCGCTGGAAGTTTGGGAGGGATAATTACATTCCCCGAATTTACTGTCAGTCTATTTATTCTAATTTTATATTTTACTTCATCTTTCGTCCTGATTGTCCCACGACTCTCGTGAGCTTTGCAGTAGAAAATTTTCTCCCCATAAATTCTGATCCTTCGAATCCCGGGCCAACCAGAAGAAGTGTAAACGCCTAGGGAGCCAGTTTTACGCGCCATCACCGTTAGGGACGCTGCGCTCTGCTGTCGTATCTACTTACTCCGACCCCCCTACTGCAAACCTCCACACCAGTCCTTCCTTCCAGGGGCATTGTTCAAGGTATTAAGTCTCCCTGTTCAGAAACATCTCATACAGATTTGTGTCATAGTTACCTTACACAAGCAATAGAAGAAATAAAAGTTGTACCTATATGTTATGTTAACTTAAGACAATCATAAATATTCCCGTATCACTGTTTAAATTTATTTATTAACACCTTCACTTGTTCTCTTGTTGCTTAAACAATACCCATAATATTTAATGCTTCATTACCTACATCTTTACATCAGTTTGCTTTACATGAGTGGAATTTTATTGTTATGTTATGTGATAGGCTGTTTTGTCAATCTGTGTGATTTTTCAAGGTTTTATTTGCTTTCAGAAATAAACATTGTCCTGAATTCACACATTTTAAAATATCCCTGTGCTTAGATAGCTTCAACCACTACAAAAACCACCATTAAATAGTGACTAACATAACGTAAAACTGCATTCACTTACACAGAGGTAGGTAGATATGTAGTGAAACGTTCCTATTGGTTAAGTGCCTGACTTTGCATATTAGTGTGTCTGCTCACGTTCAGGAGGTCCTGAATTCGAATCTTAGTCAGTGTAAGTTATCTGCATAAGCTTTCTTCCGGGTGTTTCCGTTATCCTTAAAGATGAATATTAAACAACTGTAACGGTAGTTTTTGTTTGAAATGAGTTTTGTTATCTAATCTGAAAATTAGTGGGCCATGTATTGACAATATAAAAAACGATGAACGGTCGCTAGGAAAAAGAAAATCAATAATCTTCAGAGATATGTGTTCTGTAATCTTGATCATGAGGGAAAAAAATGTCGCGATGAATATACAAGTTTTGTAACGGAAAGTTAATAATCTTCAAAAAGAGATATTCTGTAATCTTGATAATGATGAGTGGACATGCACGAGTGAGGAATGTTATGTAATTAACGGAAACTATTAAGGAAGTAAGGATTTATCGATATGTTGGAGGTAATCTGCAATGATTGACTAGGAAAGAAAGTTTGAGTAAAATATATTCTAGTTTATAAATTACAATACACATATATATTACGAATTTGAACTTATCCAACATTTTATTTATTTCACTCGAAACCACTCCTGAAACCGAGAGATCTCATGACTTTCATTTAATTCAACACAATCATCAAGGAAAAACTCAAAATACAACGAACTTGTAACCCTGTTATATCCGGCTTCCTGACTTGGGTCTTCGAAACAGTCAACGTGCATCCCATCTCCAACATATAGCGCCCGTACGTGTGGCTGATTAAGATGGAGACAAATTAACTACGAATAAAATACATCATATTCCACAACTCTAAGCTCTATGTACCATGTACTCATTTGAACATCATTTCATTCATCGTCCGATATGACTTAACGTTGGAGGTTTTCCCTTATCCTGAAAGATGAATGTCTGGTAACTCTAAGCTCTATGTACCCTGTACTCATTTGAACATCATTTCATTCATCGTCTGATATGACTTAACGTTGGAGGTTTTCCCTTATCCTGAAAGATAAAGGTCTGGTAACTCTTAGCTCTATGTACCCTGCACTCATTTGAACATCATTTCATTCATCGTCTGATATGACTTAACGTTGGAGGTTTTCCTTTATCCTGAAAGACGGAAACCAGGAGATCCATGGTTCAAATCCCGGCCATGACATTGAATTTATCATGTTGACTCTATCATTAACGTTGGAGGTTTTCCGTTATCCTGAAAGATGAATGTCTGGTAACTCTAAGCTCTATGTACCCTGTACTCATTTGAACATTTCATACATCGTGCGATATGACTACGTTGGACAACGTAAAGTAAAACAGAAGCATCATCGGTTAAGCCGGTAATATTTAAATAATGACAAAACAAATGAAGGTGCCCGCCTCGGTAGCATTGATGGTGGCATGTCTGCCTCACGTTTAAGAGGTCTCGAGTTCGAATCTCGGTCAGGGTGAGTTACCTGGATAAGGATTTTCTGGGGTTTTCCGTTATCCTGAAAGACAAATGTAGGGTAACTCTAAGCTCTATGGACCCCGGACGCATTGAGCATCATTTCACCCATTTCATTCATCGTCCGATATGTCTAAATGTTGAAGGACGAAAATTACAAAAAAAAAAAAAAAAAAAAAAAAAAAAAAAAAAAAAAAAAAAAAAAAAAAAAAAGGAATGTTTTCAATTTCAAAGTGAACGTTTATGAGTTTATGAGTTTTACTTTCTATGTACTCACAACATGCCGAGGAAGTTTCATATTCCATTCAAATATTTGATCCAAGACTTTACCGGAAATAGATGCTTTAAAACCAATAAGGGCATTTTTAGAAAAGTGTCTGCGTATACATTTTTATATTTTTTTTATTAATGGTGCTATCAATCCCCAGAATTACATCAGCGCCACCAGTGTGCCAGAGTTTCATCCAGCAGGAGTCCCACAGACCAGTAAATCTATTGACATTGAGCTGTGGCTTTTAAACACATTTAAAAAAAAAAACATCGATCTAGGCGTGGTTTGAGCCCGTGACCTTGAAATCAATAGACTAGCGCGCACCTGTGTGTTTGTCTGAACATAATAACTCAAAAACGAAAAGTTGGTTAGCACTAACTTGTTAGTAATTTCAGCATTTTTCGAGGATGCGACACAAAGTTTTCAAAGACCACCCTTTATCAGCTATAAATTTGCGAAATTTTGGATTTTCTCGAACATAGCTCATACGATCTTAATTAAAATGTCATATATTTAAGAAGTGTTTATTGTAAATAAAATGTAGTTATATGTTGAATTTTCTAGGAACATCCTCTTCATTTTGAATGTTGTTTACAAATCCTTGTTCTGCGCAGTGTTACAGCTTACCTTCTGATCGCTGCTTCTGCCTACCATAGGCGTCATTGCTCGGGTGCAGTACTGGAAGGTGAGACGTGGGCAGAGGCTCGAACGCTCCTTCCGGTAACCAGGAGCCACTACTTCTGAATCAGGTAGCTACTAACTAATTGGCCCTCAGGGAGCTAACATGGCTAAGTGCTCACCGGACCAGGTCTCCCGGCGGGGCTATTATCAGAAATTGAACCCTGGTCTCCTACTTGGTAAGTAAGAGCGCTACCACTGCTTTTAACATTTTCTGTGATATTCTTTGTTATTGGTTGTACTTATTCTTATACTTTTCTTAAAAGGAAAATCGTTATTTATTTTTGTTGTTTTTTCCCTCCTGGTCATATAAACAAAATAGAATGATAAACTCATCCCATAGCGAGCAGAGCTTTAAAGGTTTGACTATTGCTTAAAGACTACTGTGTTTTCCAATTTCCATTATACCTAATGGAAATATGTTATTAAACAATTCCACAAAGTCTACCTTCGATTGCCTCCGTGATTGAGTGCTCAGTGAGCTGAATTCTCACCCGGAGGTCATGGGGTCTGCTCCTGGTCGAGGTTTGAAATTTATATTATTTCCTACACTCTATACAGTCTAAAAGTGTTGACGTGAAAGTAGGTAAGAACCAACAAACACATAGAATAACCCAACTCAAATGTTCAAAGAGTAAAACCACCATCAAATGCTTCAGTCTAGAGCAGAAATAAAGAACAACAGATATCTGTCCCGATTCACAGAAAGTGGATATAAAAACAAGTTTTGTAAAAATAGTTTGTGCAAGACTGAACAGAGGAAATAATATGAGTGCAGAATATAATAATTTTTAGATTGATCTTAAAAGAACTACACACAAAATGTGGCGAACGCGCCTGAAATATTTGTCAAGTGTGTGAACTGCCTCAAAGCTGTCTGTCTTAGCAGTCGTATCTTGCCGTCCAACATTCCTCTCCAACTGTCAGATGTCTGTACTGTCCACCAATGCAAAGTAAGTCGCTGAGAGGAATGTGCCACCCTTACACAGCCAATGTGTGTGACAGAGAATGCATGCTACACAAGGAGCAGAACCGCTAAAACATGCACCTATTCACACTGTGCACTAAAACCATGATTTTTCACAAAAGTAGAAGCGTCAGAATGTTTTTGAGTGGTTCTATAACTGTACCGACATGAGAGTGTCATAAACATGTCGAGGGAGGTGTAGGTACCTTCTCCAACCCTCCTGCAACTCACTCCCCTGGGGACTTCCTTTGCTTTGGTGGACTGTACTGTCCGGCCGCTGTATCTTCGGCTCTGACATTTAGTGGCTGCAGGAGGTGGAGGGGGAAGGTTACTAGTACCAACATATAATAATGAGTAATTGAAAACATATCGTCAGAATTATCTTTATAATGAGAGTATAGCAATCTATTAGCTTCAAAACATTGAAATACAACTTGTAATTTCATTATCATGCAAGATATTCTTTACAGCATCACTCCATTCAAATATTTCGTTCACACCTTTCACGCACACCAACTGCTTCTGTTGGTGATACTGGGAGTCTGTACATCCGGTGTCGTGGTCAGGAAGCTAAAACTGTCTGCTAGCGCTAATCAGCGTTGTCGCTGGTAGGCGTGGCTCCCGAACCCAACACCATGTTGCCAGCTTAAATTTGTTTGAGCCACGTGGCCTAATAGCGGCTTGCGCTGGTGAACTTTCTTTGGTATAATTTTCGTGCGTGAACTCCGATGTTTAGTGTTCGTAAGTCCTATTATTATCGCTATTATAATAATATGGCTACTGGTTCGTGAAATATGCAAATACATGAAATATTTAAAATACGCATTGTTCCTCTGCTTGAAATTCCCGCTCAAGAACTGGCAACAGCCCGCTTCCCCCTCTCGAGAAATGTCAGAGCCGCAGATAGAACGGCCGAGGTATAGGTTCTTTAATGCATATGACAGATGGTGTTAGGCGGGTAGTTGCCTTCCTATACTGTCTCATTGCTATTGATCTGTTATCATGGAACTGCAGCTCTGGAACAAGAGTTCAACGTTACATGGTCGGGTACTATTTTTCTTTGTTTTGCTGTGCCACGGTGCTATTTATGTACTGACTGAAGTAAACTCATTTCGTTTGTTCAGTAGCAGATATTTCAGTCATAATCTTTGCAAGAGACTGCTGCACTGGATGTTTTCATTTCATTGCCTTAACGGGTATCTGTTACTGTCATAAACTTGTTATGTGACCCAGAAAATAAATATAATCTGTTTCAAACTAGAATGATCCTATTATAAACATATGAGATTAGAGGAAGATAGAGTAACGGAACAGTCTTAGGCTGCCGATTTCTGCTATAAATACTCATGGAATTTCCATCAGCAGCTTAAGAGTTTTCTGTTACAGTATTTCTGTATGTTTCTCTCCCCATATGTTTACAACAATGTCGTTGAAGGTTTGCGAAAGATTTCGTTCATTAGGTTTTTTATAGCGTTTTGTATCCATTTGAAAATTACAGTACGCTTAATCTGGCCCGTGTTTTTAACTGGAGATTTTTTCAGACCGTTAGGTATGACAACATACATCCTGGACACCTGCACTCCAAACATTGATTTTTCGTGCATTGCTTTGGTTGGTAATACTTTGGTGATTTCCTTCCTCCGTCCGTACGTTACTGATGACAGCCTTTAGTAAGCCAGAATGATTTTGCTGCGTGCATATCCTCAACAGGGTTTGACCACAAGTAGGAGTTTTAGGATTGGGTTTTGTAGAGTGACTTCGAGAGTTTATATTTGTAGTGAGAAGGAGGGTGCTTGTCACCTTTCGAAACTATTGTTTGCCGAACCCAGTACCCGTTACAACTTGGTGTACGTATGATAAAACATTCTGAATGGTTACCTTAGAGGCCAATACTCTTTGAGTGGGAATATATGGAGCTCAGCTTTTGGTGCTGTTAGAGGATGCTCCAGTGTTATCTCGGGTACCCATATGCCATGCAGGGTACGCACTGTCGCCTGAAGCGGCTTCTCTGGTATCATACTCCCCTAGATACGTAACGAAGCCGCTTTGATTTTGTGGTAAACTTGCGTAAAATTTTTTAATTTCATCCTCCACGCAAGGAAGGGAAGAGACTTCTTGAAGTGGTCTCACAGGAAAACAACGACCTACAGATTAGATGGAACGGAGTTACCTGTTCTGCGCCGTTTGGAGGTAATGTAGCCAGCTGTCTGCAGCCATGCTCCAGAGATCACAGGCATACAGCCTAAGAGGAATGATGAGGGATCCAAAGAGGTGCAACTTTTGGCCAACAGGAATCCCAGAACTCAGCATGGGATACAATGAGGCAACTGACCCCTGCAACCACACGAAAGGATCTGTTCAGGAAAAGTCAGACTTCAGTGCAGACTTACTCGTCTTCGTCCGCGATGTGGAGTTTAGTGTGTAGTTTTGCATGGCTCTTGTCCGCATTAACGGACATATGTCAGCGCTTACACCACTAGAGGACGAGGCGGAGGTGTCTCTGTATAGGGCTGAAGGCTCTGAGCAGATGTTTATCTGTGCGGAACAGGAGAACGTCATCGGCAAACTTACTATTTCGCTCCCTCCTACTTGTTTCAGGTTGTGGAGTGTTGTCAGGATGCAGCCTTGCCTTTTCTGAGCCGCCGAAGTTCCATCAGAGGGTAGCTCTAAAAAGTATCCTGCAGTTCCTTCACCTCCTGAAGGTACCGACCACAAAAGATCTCTAGATATTGAACTGAGAATCATCTCTTTTCCAGGTTATTCATTCATACGGAGCGACGTTCTACTGAGGCATATAACAAACGTTTAGCTCATTTTGTATTCTAGATTGACCCCTCCTAATAGTAAGGATAAATAAATCAAATATGAAGTTCGTAATTTATCCATTGTCGAATGTTTCCGAAGCATAGCACTCGAATTTTTTTTTTTTCGAAACATCTGGGGACGTTCACTAAAATAGAGCAGAGGAGGGTATTATGTAGAATACCAAGCTTTCGGCTATGTTTGCTGCTACCATCATGTGGGAGTGCCATGAAGTAGTCAAGAAAGAATCCCATGATTCACAGCAGTGAGACATTTTCAAGCATTTTAATCAGGGCCGTAGTGGAGGGGGAACGCGGATGTACGCCATCCTCCACTATTTTTCGGAGGGTTACGCAGTCCCATTACTAATAATGCTATTTATACCTTTTTAATTCATTACCTTTCTTAATTTAACATTCAAAATACTGCAAAAATACAAAATATATATGCATTCCAAATACATACTATTAACGGACCTCCAGTACATATGTGGAACCCAGAGGGTTAAATAAATGAATGGATAAAAAGTCATAGACATGATGAGGGCAACCAAAGCAGGAAGGCGAATCTACAAGTGCATAATTATTCTGATCGGTTCTCCAGCATCTGGAAAAAATTTTAAGTAAGCGTCCCCCACTTTTTTGTTAGGAATACGGCCCTGATTTTAACCCACTAATACACATATGACTTAACATTGATGTTAAGTGTAAGGTACAATAAATGAATTGTAGTTTGTTATATTGTTGTCATCTTTTAGCTGTCAATGTTTTGTCTATTACTTTAAAAGTTCATTGTCCAAGATGCCATGTCGATTATTATGGAATACCAGGTATTTCTTAATGCCCGACATGAAAGTATAATGCTTCATATAACCGTATGAAATATGCTAAATAGAAACAAAGTTAAACATGAGTTTCGAGTACAATGTTACTAGCTAAACAATCGTTATTAGTTATATAAATACAAATACAGCCTAACTTAAATCCACAGTGTATATACCTATGCACATGTGTGTGATTTTTTTTTTTTTTTGTTGTAATTTACGTTTTTTTAAATTTTTTAAGCCATATCGCACAATGAATGCAATGGATGAAATAAAGCTCAAATGGGCTCAGGGTCCATGGAGCTTAGAATTTCCCGACATTCGTTCTTTAGCATAAGGGAAACCCCCGGAAAAAGCATTATCCAGGTAACTCACCCTGACCGAGATTCGAACTCGGTACCTCTTGAACGTGAGGCAGGCATGCTAGCATCTACGCTACCGAGAGAGGCTTTTTAAATTTAAATTCATTGAAATGCAAACACAACCTACTTCTGTTATTCTAGACTTGGTGTATAGCATATACCAATAAACATTTGTTTGTGCATGCTTTGTTTACTCTAAAAGAGTCATGTCTCACGAAAGCAAATTACTTTTTCATTGTTTTAAATCACGTATTCCATAATATCCGAACATTTCATATTAACCTCAGTTTGTAATATTTTTCTGAATACATTGTTTTTGTGACAACAAAATGAATTACAGCTTCTTTCACAAGTGAAAGTTCATCACAATTATTTATAGTACGTACTCATAATGATTTGACAATTTTTTATATAAAACCAATTATTTTTAGAAATGCAAATGGTATTCCATAATACCCTCCTCTCATGTGCTAATGAACCTATGCAATGAAAAAGGATGATATTAAATTGTTTTTAATATTTTTATTTATCTCATTATATACATCGGATGATAAATAATGGAAATGGTTGAAATGATGCTCCAAAGGGTCCAGGGTCCTTACAGCTTTAAGTTAACCCAGCTTTGTCTTCTCAGGATAAGAAAACCCCCATAAAAACCCTACACAGGTAACTCACTCTACCCGAAATTTGAAAATGAGTTACATATACTACTCCCACGTCACATAGGTCGACTAAATTGCATTTATTACTTAACCTTTAAATAGAAAAGAAATGTTTCCAAAAGTTCTTTTTCTTTTTCAAAAAGACTAACGATTCTGGTGCAAATATAAATATGTAAGACATTTCATAACAAATAACAAACGCACATTTTGAATTTCTGGGAATGTTCTTTGGAAAAGAATTTGATATTGTGACCGTGTGGCATTGTTGTACTGCTGCCACAAGCTGGAGCCGGGCGCTTGGGAAGGAGAGAAAAAGACAGAGAGAGGCCCAGAACGTTCTGCCCATTGTTGCTGCCGCTAAAGTTCTCGAAACATCTGTGGCTTTCAGGAAACAATGGCTGGGAGGCCCGCCTCGATAGCGTAGATGGTAGCACATCACCTCACGTTCAGGAGGTCCCGACTTCGCATCTCGGTCACAGTTACCTGAATAAGATTTTTCCGGGGTTTTCTCTTATCCTAAAACACGAATGTCGGGTAACTCTAAGCTCCATGGACCCTGGGCCCATTTGGACATCATTTCACCCATTCCATTCATCGTCCGATATCACTTAAAAACTTAAAGGACGTAAATTACAACAGGAAAAAAAAAAAAGACTGAGAAGAATAAATACCCCTCAAGGTGCTAGAGCGGCAGTTGTTTGTTGCTTATTGCGACAGTCGACGATTGAAGTGTACTGCAGTGATTTCTTTCATTTCATTTCGTGCAGCAAAACACCGAGTCAGCTTTGAAGACAACTGATTGTCAGTTTCACGTCTTTTTCACTACATCAAAAGTTCTTCTAAATTTCTGCAAACCAGATTTCCGAATCTACGTAACCCACACGGTCACAGTGTAATTACATATAAATTGGCAAACCATTAAAGATAGACAAACATTTACTGTAGAATAAATCTAGATATTTTTAAATACACAATTTGTTTTAAATCCCTTTAACGCTCCCTTATATATTTATTAAATTTATTTATGTATTTATTTGTTTATTTATTTTGGTATCTGTTCCTTCCGAGATATTCTTGTTATAGGTTTGAATGCTTGAATGTCTGTTCACATTGGTTATTATTGAGTTAAATCTCGCGATGCCATTGAAATATTATGGAAGTTCAAGGCAAGCACTTTGATCAGTTCAGTTTATATGTATCTCTCTTGCATCTACCAACATAATGTGAACTAGACAGACAAATAAGTACAGACTATACAGTCGCACACTACGACCCAGATACCTCCGTGCAGAAGGACGGGATGAAGTGAAGGAATCACAGGTGGCAGGTCGACCAGCAGTTCCCTAGTGTATATGGGAATGCGTCACGAAACCTAGTATATCCCTGAAATATGACAAGAAAACAAAATGAAAAGAACATGGTGGAAAGCAGATCGTTACAGATGAGAAGTCATCCTACCAACCAGGGAACACCAAAAAATAACTAATGGCCAACGGGAACCGAAGCAGGGCTTCTGAAGTGAGTTTACATATTAAGGTTCATAGTCATTCTACATAGCGCGGTGGTAGCGTGTCTTACTCACGTTCAAGAGATCCCAAGATCTAATCTGGGTCAGGAGCGGTATCTAAGCTCTATGTACCCTGTACTCATTTGAACATCATTTCATTTATTGTCCGATATGACTTAACGCTAGAGTTTTTCGCTTATCCTGAAAGTTGAATGTCTGGTAACTCTCAACTCTACGTACCCTGTACTCATTTGAACATCATTTCACTCATCGTCCGATATGACTTAACGTTGGAGGTTTTCCCTTAACCAGAAAGACGAATGTCTGGTAACTTAAATCTCTATGTACCCTGTACTCTTTTGAACATCATTTCATTCATCGTCCGATATGACTTAACGTTGGAGGATTTCTCTTATCCTGAAAGATGAATGTCTGGTAACGTTAAGCTCTATGTACCCTGTACTCATTTGAACATCATTTCACTCATCGTCCGATATGACTTAACGTTGGAGGTTTGCCCTTATCCAGAAAGATGAATGTCCGGTAACTCTAAGCTCTATGTACCCCGTACTCATTTGAACATCATTTCACTCATCGTCCGATATGACTTAACGTTGGAGGTTTGCCCTTATCCTGAAAGATGAATGTCTGGTAACGTTAAGCTCTATGTACCCCGTACTCATTTGAACATCATTTCACTCATCGTCCGATATGACTTAACGTTGGAGGATTTCTCTTATCCTGAAAGATGAATGTCTGGTAACGTTAAGCTCTATGTACCCTGTACTCATTTGAACATCATTTCATTCATCGTCCGATATGACTTAACGTTGGAGGTTTTCTCTTATCCTGAAAGATGAATGTCTGGTAACGTTAAGCTCTATGTACCCTGTACTCATTTGAACATCATTTCACTCATCGTCCGATATGACTTAACGTTGGAGGTTTGCCCTTATCCTGAAAGATGAATGTCTGGTAGCTCTAAGCTCTATGTACCCTGTACTCATTTGAACATCATTTCACTCATCGTCCGATATGACTTAACGTTGGAGGTTTGCCCTTATCCTGAAAGATGAATGTCTGGTAACTCTAAGCTCTATGTACCCTGTACTCATTTGAACATCATTTCACTCATCGTCCGATATGACTTAACGTTGGAGGTTTGCCCTTATCCAGAAAGATGAATGTCCGGTAACTCTAAGCTCTATGTACCCTGTACTCATTTGAACATCATTTCACTCATCGTCCGATATGACTTAACGCTAGAGTTTTTCGCTTATCCTGAAAGTTGAATGTCTGGTAACTCTCAACTCTACGTACCCTGTACTCATTTGAACATCATTTCACTCATCGTCCGATATGACTTAACGTTGGAGGTTTGCCCTTATCCAGAAAGATGAATGTCTGGTAGCTCTAAGCTCTATGTACCCTGTACTCATTTGAACATCATTTCATTTATTGTCCGATATGACTTAACGCTAGAGTTTTTCGCTTATCCTGAAAGTTGAATGTCTGGTAACTCTCAACTCTACGTACCCTGTACTCATTTGAACATCATTTCACTCATCGTCCGATATGACTTAACGTTGGAGGTTTTCCCTTAACCAGAAAGACGAATGTCTGGTAACTTAAATCTCTATGTACCCTGTACTCTTTTGAACATCATTTCATTCATCGTCCGATATGACTTAACGTTGGAGGATTTCTCTTATCCTGAAAGATGAATGTCTGGTAACGTTAAGCTCTATGTACCCTGTACTCATTTGAACATCATTTCACTCATCGTCCGATATGACTTAACGTTGGAGGTTTGCCCTTATCCAGAAAGATGAATGTCCGGTAACTCTAAGCTCTATGTACCCCGTACTCATTTGAACATCATTTCACTCATCGTCCGATATGACTTAACGTTGGAGGTTTGCCCTTATCCTGAAAGATGAATGTCTGGTAACGTTAAGCTCTATGTACCCCGTACTCATTTGAACATCATTTCACTCATCGTCCGATATGACTTAACGTTGGAGGATTTCTCTTATCCTGAAAGATGAATGTCTGGTAACGTTAAGCTCTATGTACCCTGTACTCATTTGAACATCATTTCATTCATCGTCCGATATGACTTAACGTTGGAGGTTTTCTCTTATCCTGAAAGATGAATGTCTGGTAACGTTAAGCTCTATGTACCCTGTACTCATTTGAACATCATTTCACTCATCGTCCGATATGACTTAACGTTGGAGGTTTGCCCTTATCCTGAAAGATGAATGTCTGGTAGCTCTAAGCTCTATGTACCCTGTACTCATTTGAACATCATTTCACTCATCGTCCGATATGACTTAACGTTGGAGGTTTGCCCTTATCCTGAAAGATGAATGTCTGGTAACTCTAAGCTCTATGTACCCTGTACTCATTTGAACATCATTTCACTCATCGTCCGATATGACTTAACGTTGGAGGTTTGCCCTTATCCAGAAAGATGAATGTCCGGTAACTCTAAGCTCTATGTACCCTGTACTCATTTGAACATCATTTCACTCATCGTCCGATATGACTTAACGTTGGAGGTTTGCCCTTATCCAGAAAGATGAATGTCTGGTAGCTCTAAGCTCTATGTACCCTGTACTCATTTGAACATCATTTCACTCATCGTCCGATATGACTTAACGTTGGAGGTTTGCCCTTATCCAGAAAGATGAATGTCTGGTAGCTCTAAGCTCTATGTACCCTGTACTCATTTGAACATCATTTCACTCATCGTCCGATATGACTTAACGTTGGAGGTTTGCCCTTATCCAGAAAGATGAATGTCTGGTAACTCTAAGCTCTATGTACCCTGTACTCATTTGAACATCATTTCACTCATCGTCCGATATGACTTAACGTTGGAGGTTTGCCCTTATCCAGAAAGATGAATGTCCGGTAACTCTAAGCTCTATGTACCCTGTACTCATTTGAACATCATTTCACTCATCGTCCGATATGACTTAACGTTGGAGGTTTGCCCTTATCCAGAAAGATGAATGTCTGGTAGCTCTAAGCTCTATGTACCCTGTACTCATTTGAACATCATTTCACTCATCGTCCGATATGACTTAACGTTGGAGGTTTGCCCTTATCCAGAAAGATGAATGTCTGGTAACTCTAAGCTCTATGTACCCCGTACTCATTTGAACATCATTTCACTCATCGTCCGATATGACTTAACGTTGGAGGTTTTCCCTTATCCTGAAAGATGAATGTGTGGTAACTCGAAGCTCTATGTACCACGTACTCATTTGAACATCATTTCACTCATCGTCCGATATGACTTAACGTTGGAGGTTTGCCCTTATCCAGAAAGATGAATGTCCGGTAACTCTAAGCTCTATGTACCCTGTACTCATTTGAACATCATTTCACTCATCGTCCGATATGACTTAACGTTGGAGGTTTGCCCTTATCCAGAAAGATGAATGTGTGGTAACTCGAAGCTCTATGTACCCTGTACTCATTTGAACATCATTTCACTCATCGTCCGATATGACTTAACGTTGGAGGTTTGCCCTTATCCAGAAAGATGAATGTCTGGTAACTCTAAGCTCTATGTACCCTGTACTCATTTGAACATCATTTCATTCATCGTCCGATATGACTTAACGTTGGAGGTTCTGCCTTATCCTGAAAGATGAATGTCTGGTAACTCTAAGCTCTATGTACCCTGTACTCATTTGGACATCATTTCATTCATCGTCCGATATGACTTAACGTTGGAGGTTCTGCCTTATCCTGAAAGATGAATGTCTGGTAACTCTAAGCTCTATGTACGCTGTACTCATTTGAACATCATTTCATTCATCGTCCGATATGACATAACGTTGAAGGATGTAAATTAAAGAAAATGAATAAATAATTAAGTGTTTACCAACAATTTGTACAAGCTATAGGAAATTAAACGACAGTGGGCACAGAACATTAATGAATGTAGGGTTATGCTGCTGATACGTACGTGCAAATTCATTTCTAACACTTTTGGTTGAGAGGACTTGTAATTTTTGCGTTGGACCCCCTTATACGTTGGGCTACAAAAGAAATGTGAAAGGAATAATGCCGTCGGCTTTAAGCAAGAGTCAACGGGATTAGCTTTAATTTGATTACAGGCGCAGCAACAGACATGTAAATCTGGCTTTGATTAAAAGTTCACTGCCCAGACTAAGTGCGTGCGAGAGCGGTTCAAGTCACTAGTGTGATCATAGCGAAACCAGCTCCTATCACGTGTCTCTCAATCTCTGTGCGATAGGGGCTGAAGTCAATAGCGTGTTCATAACGGAACTAGCTCTTATGACGTGTCTATAGCTAGATGAATAGGAACGGCCCAGCAAACCATTTGAGTCTTGTATGCCGAAAAGAAAATTCTAATGTGTTACATTCAGAGATTGTCTCTACACATTATCGTTTATTTTATATAGCTTCCACGCTATCCTTATGTAATCTTATTAATCTTGTTACTTTGTTTTATGATCTGCAAAACTGGAAGACGTAATGTCGAAAGAATACCAGACACGTATTTATATCAGCATTTTCTCTAACATTCTCAAGAAAATATCTCACCTCAACTACCTTTTATATTGAGAAATGGTGCTAGGTCCATTATTGTTTAGACTTCATGTTAATGACATACTGCCCTCTAACAATACTGCCATTATTACTTACGCTGATGTTACTGCAACTGTTTCCTAGGAAGAAAAAACAGATGAAGAACTATTTAGAAATATGAAGAACTCTATGCTCAAGTTGTTCTCGGGAAGCAAGCCAAGTGAAAAGACGATTAGGTATCGATGTTTTGGGAGTGTGCATCTCTCCCACCATCAGGATATTTATTAAATGTTATACCACAAATGAATCACCGGATATACCTAACACAATTATAAATAGAGACAAAACACTATCAAAATTCGCATTACTGAACAAAAGACTGTTTTCAGTAAATTAAATGCCAGGTCAGGATTGTGTGAGTATAGAAAATTAATTGAGTCAAAGAAACGTAACTACTTAACTTGATTATCAAGCTGTGTAGATCTGTGCTTCTTAAGTCGACGGACTTCCATATATATACACCGTATATAGGACAAACCAGAAGGACCATCGCTACCAGAATAAACGAACATGAACGGAGCATTCATTTAATGCAACCTGAGAAGTCAGAGCATTGTTTTGATAACGACCATAGAGCCAAGTTTCGGGAGACGACTATCTTTGCAAAATGCAACAGTTACTGGGAGCGGAGAATTAAGGAGGCTTTGGTCATTTCCTCTGAAAGGAGCACGCTTAATCGTGGTGCTAGATTTCAGTTCAGCTCCTCTTGGAAACCGGCCTTAAAATGGAAATCCGTCGACTTAAGCCACAGATCAATACAGCTTGATAATCAAGTTAAGTAGTTACGTTTCTTTGACACAATTAATTTTCTATACTCACGCCATCTCCTGACCTGGCATTTAATTTACTGAAAACAGTCTTTTGTTCAGTAATGCGAATTTTGATAGTGTTTTGTCTTTGCTTATAGTTGTGTTATATCCAGTATTTCATTTATGGTTATAACATTTTATAAATATCCTGATGATGGGAGAGATGCACACTCCCGAAACGTTGATTTCTAATCGTCTTTTCACCTGGCTTGCTGCCCGAGAAGAAATTAAACATATTCATCGCCAGGAAAGCTTCAGGTCTTTTTTTGTGAAGAACTCTACTTCCACACTTCTCAATTATTTTGAAACCTTGAATTTGAAATGTAATGTCGAAAAGACAACCATAATGGGATTCAGTAGGTCAATTAAGAATTTAAACGATTTTAGAGTTCAAGTTCGGAATATATTAGTTCAAAATGTTAACACACACAAATGTCTAGGTCTTCAGGTAGACAACTGTTTAAAATTGACAGAACACTAGACTATATATACATTGTTATCAGTAAATGTTTATATATCTCTTTAGATGTAACACAAATACAAGTTTCACGGAAAACGATGTTGATACAAGTGTGGCAATTCTATTTAACAGAATACCAGTAGCTCTAAAAATTTAAATAACACAAACACATTTTAAATATAAGCTAAAAGAGTAATTAATGTATAAGTATTTTTATAATTTAGATGAATTTTAGCCAGTGTAAGTAGTAGTAAGTATACCTATGACTTGTGCAATATTAACTTTGATGTGTAGAAATGATTTACTAAATCAATAAATTATATTTCGATGTTTTCAATTCTTCCTGAAGTACTTCTATTATGATTAAAATACCATACATCTAAGATAGGGGAGTGTTACCCAGTATTGGATATTTATGCTTTTTGTTTCATAATGACTTTGGAAATGGATACAGTCAGCATTAAAAATTATGCTTGAAGACGTGTTTTGTATGTGTTTAATTGTAGCAAATATTTTATTCACAGTAAGTACTGAAAATAGAGAACTTTAAGCATTCATTTATCTCATAATTTCCCAAATTTAAAAACAAGGAATCCTGTATTGGACAGTCTGAATATTAGAAGACCACTTCGTTATTTCAATGACAAATTATCCTGATAATGCTTCTGTAGCTCTATAAGTAGTATTTAACTATTCCAATGACAAATCATTACTTATAAATATTTGATGCAAGCTGAAAGTTTATTTTTAATCTATATGTATTTAATAAATAACAAGAATGGTATCCATTGCAAAAAGGTTGAGACGTACTGGCATAAGCCAAGTGAAAGCTGGTTTAAAAAGTGTTTCATTTTGTATCAAATATAATTATCCCTGCTTTGTTTTCCATATTGTTGTTCATATTGCCTGTGTACTATAACATGTGTCTTATGTTAACTTTTGTACATATATACGCTATTAAACTTTATACCTCTAGACATGTTCAATGTTCACAGCCTTTTCTGGCTACAAGTGAACCTACTGAACGCAAATCAATCTAATCTAATCTAATGTATCTTTGTATTACTTATCAAGACAAATGTCTCGTTTATAATAAAGAAGATCCTCTTCAAGACTTGGCACAGTTTTCATAGGCCCAACTCTTGCATATGCGCCACTGGATCACATCGTGAAATTTTCCCACAAATGATGCACTCGGTTTTCTTATATTCAAAGCTCAGAGCTTTTCTCATTCTTTGTAAGTAAAATCGCTTAAAATGTTGCAGTTCAAGGGATAGATGCCACAATAAGGAATTGCTGACTTAAAAGCTCCATTGTGCACATTTTGGTGCTAGTTTCTGGTTTTCTTTTCCAGTGGCGTTAGATGGTTATCTAACGTTTTTATTTGGTTCAGTGCATCATCTTCTCTTCCGAAGAAACTGCTCATACGACCCAATGGAAGGTTTTACTTTAGCTTCATTTCCTCAAGAAGTTATTTTCAGTCTATCTCCTAATGGGCCTTTAGGGACATAGAATTACTCATTTGCTTGCCTAATACTTAGTTCTCTCCCCCTCCTATTATTTATCAATCGCTAACTTCATGTTTTCTGTCGTCCAGTTTGAAACGAACAAAATAAAAGAACTGATAAGAAAAAAACCAATATTTTCTGCGTTACACATAAAAGATCAAGGAGTCGTTACACCTAACCGATTTAAATTAAAGCAATGCCTTCATCTTTATTTTTAGATTAGCATAAGGTAAATAATTTGCAACGCTTAAATATATATTTGTCTCAATAGTATAGTATCAGGTCCACAAAATTATCTTCGTGGAGCAGGTAGCAAGTCAGAAATAAGAAACATCTCTTTTATATGACCAAGTGATCAATTGTTTGTTCAGAGTCACACAATGCTCCCTTACTGGCTTAGCTCTAGAAGGTCTGACACTACTTTAGCCAAATGTGCTGACACGTCGTACCGAAAACTAGAAACTGATATTGTCCGATATAGAGTTCCATCCGATACCGGGTGACTTTCCCCTATTTATTTCACATATACGGGGGTGGTCTGAAAAGTTTCGGCCTTAATAAATATACAAGATTTTTTTTTAGATTTTTTTATACATTTTTCAACAGTCTACTTGTGTCTCTGCACACTTCTCCCAGCGATGCTCTCATCTCTGTAACTCATCCAATAGTCTCGGCGTTTTTCTCTGCAAAATAATTGTTCACAAAGGTGATTGCCTCTTCATTTGACGAAAATCTCTGTCCTCCGAGCGCAATTTTCAGATGAGGGAACAAAAAGAAGTCGCTTGGGGCTAGATATGGTGAACCCAGTAGTTCAAACCGTAATTTGTGGACTTTCACCATTGCAGCCACTGAGGTGTGAGACGGTGCGTTGTCTTGGTGAAACAGGATTTTCTTTTTCTGCAAATGTGACCGTTTTCCCACAAGTTCTGCCTTCATATTGTCAAATAATGATGCGTAGTATGCTCCTGTAATGGCTTTTATCCTTTTTGAAGAGAATCGATTAAAATAACTCCATGACTATCCCAAAAAACCGGCACCATCACTTTCCCAGCCGAAAAAAAAAGTTTTTTTTTGAGCCGGTTCTTCCTTTGCAGTCCACTATTTAGACTGTATTTTTGTTTCGGTCGTATAATGGTGTATCCAAGTTTCATCTACAGCAACTAATCGGCGCCAAAACTCGGAATTATTGCGCCTAAACTGCGCTAACAGAGCGTTGCAAATGTTTATTCGAACACGTTTTTGGTCTAACGTGAGCAAACGCGGCACCCAACGCGCGGATAGCTTTCTCATGTCTAAATGTTGATTTAATGTGTGACAAACACGTTCTTTTGACATGTTCATAGCCTCTGGTATCTCTCTCACTTTAATTCGACGGTCGTCTAGCACCATTTGGTGAACCTTGGCGATGTTTTCGTCGGTAGTTGCAGTTTTTGGACGTCGCGAATGTTCATCGTCTCCCAAGCTCTTAAGATCACGTTCAAATTCAGCCACCCAAAATTTCACTGTGGTAAATGATGGTACAGAGTCCTCATACACAGCATTCGACTCTACATTGATTTGCGTAGGCAAATTGCCTTTCAAAAACAAATATTTAATGACAGCTCGATACTCGATTTTGTCCATTTTCATAAAAACACTCACATGAACTCACTCAAACGACTGTTACATAACAACTGAGCTTCCAAAATGGCTGAAACTTTGATGAGTAACTGTCAACAGATGGACAACGAAACTCACTAGCTTTTATTTACGAGTGCCGCCATCTTCATGTTGAGGTCGGAAACTTTGCAGCTCACCCTCGTAAAGAGTATATATTAAATTTTCTAGATTAAACCTTGAAGTCGACTTAATTTTTAGTGAATGTTGTTTGTATGACTCTTAAAGACATCGACATAAAGGCACTGCTCAAAAGCTATACTTAGGTCTATTTCAAACACACAGTTTATATTAAAATATAGTTTTGGTAGCGTTAACCATTTGTATGTATCATTATTAGCTTAAATATAATACTTTATCATTTTCTTAAGGTCAGTTACATTGCCTTGGAAAGAATGCGGAATTTCAAGGTCAACATAATATAGCAACAGCTTTTAGAGCATCTGACCCTCTATTCGGCATTTTCTATCTTCTTTGTATCTGCAACGAAGTGTGTAATGAAACATCGCAAAGCTTTATTTCGATTAAAATTAAAAATAGGCTCTAGAAGCTATATAAAATGGATAATGGACAGAGAAGGCCATATAATTGTAATGGTCAAATTATGAGAAAATACAAAATACAACGAAAAGTCTGTGTAGAGAGATTTTCTAAGTTGTGTTTATGATGTTGAGAGAGAGAGGGAGGGAGGGAGGGAGAGATGTCTCAAAATGAGTTAGAAAAGTGATGGATGCCCTTTTGGGGACGCAACAGAAGCACGTGTGTAACAAAACCGGCCGGCAAGAGAGAACTGGTTGGCCAAATGAATTATAACCTCCAATTAAAATTTTGTTTTACGTCTAGATGTAAACCTCATTAATACGCGATGAACTAGGTAGCAAATCTTGGAGAAATATATCTACCTGCACGACATACCAAACAAATCTAATGTGAAACAGTCACAGGACTTCATTTCCATTTTATGTAAAATGTTATTTATTTATACACCACTTACCAAACCAAGTACAGCATCCAAGTCAGAAAACACATATCTCGAAGTTTCACAGAAGTCTCTTAAATAAAAAAAAGTAATTTTACAGAAAAAAGGGCCAAGGGGTATTTACGTAGCAAAGTTCATATTTGAGTTACATTTTCAAGTATATCTCCCAGCTCAAATGACGTTTTATATGAAAGAATGTCCATTGCCTATCGTTTGATCAAAAAAAAAAAAAAAAAAAATACCACTTTTGTTTGAAATGTCATATGTTGATTTGTCTCGAGTTTTCTTCGAAAAGCCTGAGAAAACTCTTCATTAGGCACTAGTTTAATATTTGTAGTAAACCTTAAAGAGTATAGCTGCGTGATTTAATCGATTCGATTAAAATTAATCGATTGAAATAAATATTACTAGGAATATTATACTTGGTATTGAGAAATCAAAATATGACAATGTTAGGTGCTCTGCTCATACTTTACAATTAAGTCTCAATAAGGCGATTAAACGTGCTTCTATACATATCCTCCTAAGTAAATGCAGAAAAGTAGTGGGCCACTTCAAACACAGTCCGTACCTAGAAAATGAACTGTCTAGAAAGTTGAAAGATCTTAATATTCCACAGATAAAATTAAAACAAGACGTAGTAACCGGATGGAACAGTACTTGTATTATGTGTGAAAGTCTCCTCAAAGCTAAGAGAGCCGTTATTGATATATTCGATACCCAACCTTCAAATATTAATGCAATAACTGAAATTGAATGGGAAATGACACAAAGAATTTTGAATGTCTGAAACCTTGCCTGAATATTTGTGATTTTCCTTGAGGGAAGTTAATACGTCACAGCAAGTGTTGTGCTACCTGCAATAACTTATCTAAGGTTAAGTCTCAAAGTCGCTGATTCAGACCCTCTGTATGTGATCAGGTTCAAAACTATTCTTGTCGAAGATTTAACAGAAATAATTAATAACTAGCCTAAATCAGAAATGTACGAAGTTACAGCTCTCGATGCGAGATTCAAATCCTTGAAATGTCTTCCAAGAGATACAAGAGAATTAGTATGGAAGAGACTTTTAGAAAAATTGTGGTTAAAGGCGAAAAGTACGACAGAATTAAATTTGGAGAAGAGAAAACTGATTTTTAATAACAATGACGATGTCGAGGAAACCGTCCCATTAACACCACTTGCTACAGAAATTGACGTCTATAAGTCTTTGTGTGAACTGGATGACGACTTTGCAAATCCTCTTCAGTGATGGAAGACACATTCTATTCAGTTACCAATAGCAAAGAAATTACTTTGTGTACCAGATACATCGGTTCCCTGTGAACGTGTGTTTAGTGATGCAGGAAATATTGTCACCAAACGAAGAGAATGCACTTACATGTTTAAAATCATGGATGAAACAGCAGTGACTAGGTGAGACTTCATGTAAACTATTATGTGCATGTCAGTCTCACAAATCTTTGTAGATATTGATATTATACGTCACTAAACAATTACAAAAATATTGTAGCTGTAATTCAATACATATATAAAGCATGTGCACTTGATGCAAACACAAACTTTTTATCTAAATATTTAAAAGTTTCATAAACAATTAAATATACAGGTATTTAAGTACTTTATATAATCCTTACACCTAATTTTTGAACAGATAATACGTCGATTAATCGATAGATTAATCAATTAAAGTGGCATGGTTAATCTATTCAAAATTTTGATCCATCTACAGTATTACTTAAGAGTAGACAGAAATATGTGCATTTAATATGCAAAATACAGAAGCTAACAACAGTGAAGTAATAAACAGTTTCAAAATTCATATAAACTATTTTGGTATAAGTTTGGTTCCTCAAAATAAATATAATATAAAATATGCTACATTTTTCTAAAAATAAAAATAAAATAAAACTTCTGATAGTAAAAAATCTGGCATTTATTAATTTAATTGTTCATTTTGCGACCAGGTTTATTTTGGAAGGACCAAACGTTATTTAGAAACCAGAATGAAAGAATATTTTTGGGATATTAGTATAAACAGACTGATAAATAAACCGTTGCACATCATTTCTGATCATTTAACAATGAAGTAAATCTAGAAGTTAAATTATTAAAGCAAATAAATGGTCCAATAAATTTAATGGTTTGGGAGAAAACATTTATTTTAAAAGATAGAAATGGCGTAATGAATTTTGTAATACCCCCACTCAATTTTGTCTTTAAGTTTCTTTCATTTTCAGTGTTTGGTAATAAAAAATAATACGACACCTACAGTTCTACAGTTTGACTTTTAAAAGAAGATACGTGAAGGTCATCAAGCAAGGGACACGAAGGGGAAGGTCTTTGCTATGGTAACATAAACAAAGGGTGCCAGATTGGTTACACTGGTGAATCATATACTCAGATAGCTCGAACCCTTGTTTATGTTTCGAGTGTTAAGAAAATAAAGAAAAGGGATCTGCATTACACCCTGTCCGCTATTGGGCAACATTGCAGCAACCTATGTGGAGAAACCGATGACCTTCACGTATCTTCTTTTAAAAATCAGACTGTAGCGACAGTAACGATGACTACGGAAAAAAGCAGTGACTGTCGATGCAAATGATTTATTTGAGGAACTAGTCTCTTGAATGTCTGTGGAAATTTTATCAATTTTCTTAAAAGATAAGTGAAATTTTGCCATATAATTATATTTTATGTAATATGTACGGTAGTTTAAGAGGAACACGTTCTTCTAAGTAGGTACTTCGGTCAGTAGAAGAAGAAGAGAAAGAAGAAGTAAGTATTGTATTCTACCCAAATATTTAATGCTGAAATTTCACTGGATATGCACCTCTGGATTTCATGGCTCCTGAAAGCCCGAAAAAGTGTTGTTGTTGTTTTTTTAACACAACACATACGAAGGAGGGGGTAGAGGAGAGAGAAACAGCATAACTAAAACGTTAAGTGTCATAATTGGTATTTTAGTTCATCTTTCAGGGATACAACACGAGCATTTGCTCAAGAGGTTCCGAGTTCGAATCTCGGTCAGGGTGAGTTATCTGGATAAGGTATTTTCCGGGGTTTTCCCTTATCCTGAAAAGACGAATGTCTGGTAACTCTAAGCTCCTTGGAACCCGGACGCATTGAGCATCATTTCACCCATTTCATTCATCGTCCGATATGACTAAATGTTGGAGGACGTAAATTACAAACAAAAAAAAAACCGAGCATTTGCAAGAAAATATACGCCGAGATTAAACTTTACGTGTCATATTTTTTGAAAATCATGATTTTCTCTAAAATTGATGTACTGAGTTTGATTAAAATATTGTCACAGATTGTATTAATTTAATCTGTTGACTCCAGTAGTAGGTAACGTCACTCCCTCCCCTCCTTTATGACTAGATGAATAATCTTTAAGCGAGAGACTCTCTCTCTGTAACTGCGAGCTGATTGAACAACATGTATCTGTAGGCAGCTCCGCTTCTGAGCAGGTAAACGGCCGTTATGGCCGCTTTTGTAAATCTGTTTGTTGTAGTAAATATTCTTATTAATTGAATTCCACTTTTAATTAGCTTTATCTTGCCTTTTTACCAATAAACCACTATAGAAAAGATCCCATCCTCTCGCTGAAGCATGTAGTTCTGCTCTGAGTGTTTGCTCCCGAGTGTTCGACCTGACCACGTGTTTCTTAATTATTCACAAAGTAAGAACAAGTCTTCACAATATCTGTTTACCATATGCTCAAAATAAATGAAATTTATATCTTAAATTTGTGTCGAATGTCCTAAAAGTCTTCCTTTGAACGACTTTTGTATACTTGTCACACGTTTATAAATAGCCAAACTCTTAACATACCAAAATGTACATCTCGTTAAAATACAGAATTTATGTTAATATACTCTTGTGAAGTGAAAAATCTTTTGTATTTGTCTGATTTTTTAAAAATATTTTTGTTATTCTCAAATAACAAGTCGCTATTCATTTCTCTTGGCCATGCAAAGAGGGCGGAATTTCAAAGCGATTGCTATAAGATCAGCTTGAAAAGAATTGAAGCTTAAAAACTTGCACCTACAGTAAAGTAATTTCTTAAAATGTTTATATCTTATATGAATAAACATTTGTAGCATAGTAAAACTAATGTGAGTACCACACGTCATATTTTTGATACTTCATAAATATTTATTCCGCTATTATTATTTTATTCATGGATACGTTACCCAACGTACACAGAGAATATCATTAAGTTGCTGTATTGAGTGAGGAGAAGGTCCACAAAGACAATATGTTTGTATATGTCTCCCTTACCACATCACTACCAGGGTATTACATGCGTTGTTTAAAGAAGGAGGTAACCTATTGCATTAAAATGAAGCGTGTGAAGGGACCAAATGCACTAGCTTACAAAAACATTTAAAAGCGCATGCAGCAGACCCCTTGGTTATTGTAGTCAGTTAATAAGATTCACACAAAGGGGGCCGTAATGAAATTTGAGGGCAGGCGTCCTGCTATTTATCATCATTTGGTGGATTAGACGCCATCCATCGAGAAGCGACCGGATATTGGCACGCCACTTCACGCGGGAGTGACACAAGTCCTGCCAATCCAACAGCCACATCAAACCCCACTGACTTCCCTCATTAGTCATCCTCATATTCAATATCATGTCTCAAAGTTACGCACATAAAATGACATAAATATAAACATAATGATTGGTGATAACTTCACTGAGACCATCAAGTAGACGATACAGGAAGGTTCATCACCAGGTTCATCTATTTATTATTTATTTATTTACTTCTTTATTTGTTTATTTATTTATTATTTACTTATTTATATATATTTACAATTTTATTTATTTATATATTTGTATATATATATATATATTTATTTATTCCTTTATTTATTCATTCAATTAATTAATTTATTTATTAATTTATTCCTTTATTTACTTATTTACTTACTTATTTAATTATTAATTAATTAATTTATTTATTTATATATTTATTTCTTTAATTTATATATTATTTAATGTGATCATTACAGGTTTCCCCAATTATAATGTTCACTATAAAACTCTAGTGCGATCCATATAAACCTGAACCAGTTCAATAGCCCATAACGTTTGAATCAATAATAGGACACACGTGCAACATTGGTAGAATATAATACACAATTGGGAGATTACATTACACTATTTACATCTCAGAGAAAATGTTGGAAGTGTCCTCCACCAGCATCTATACATGTTTGCACTCGTCTCACCATATTGTCTGAAGTTTTACGGAGATGATATCGAATTGAGAGAAGGTTATTTCCAGCAAGATGGAGCAACGTGCCATACATCTAATGACACCATGGAAATTGTAACCAGTTTCTTTGATAATCGAATAATCTCAAAAGGTCTGTGACCTCCCAGATCCTCTGACCTAATCTCACCAGATTTGTTCTTGTGGGAGTATCTAAAAAATGAGTGTACAAGAATAGGCCACGGAAGGAATTCATTCGAACCGAAATAAGTAACATTGGCGAGAATACTCTCCGTAAAACTTCAGAGAATCTGGTGAGATGAGTGCAAACATGTATAGATACTGGTGAAGGACACTTCCAACATTTTCTATGAGATATAAATAGTGTAATGTAATCTCCCAATTGTGTATTATATTCTCCCAAAGTTACACGTGTGTCCTATTATTGGTTCAAAAGTTATGGCCTATTGAAGTGGTTCAGGTTTATATGGATCACACTGTATAATATGAACAAAGTGTATAAAAAAAGTCAACATTAATTACAGAACACATGATAACAAAACAAACAGAAACAAGTTGGTAACATTGGTTCACAAGTACAGTAAGTCTATCATTCTACTATTGGTAATAAATAATCTGTAGTAAAATTTCTGATTTTCATACTAAATATATCAATGTTTAAGGGATGTAATTTACTGTAATGGCTGCATTCTATGCTTAGGTGAATATTTATTTGAATCACTATTAACCTTCTGAAAAATAAAAATATTACAAAATCTATTAGGTGCAAAATTTGGAACATAAAACCGTATTAACTGACTGAAGTTAGGGTCATCAATCATATTATGAAGTAATTTGTAAAGGAAAAGCAATAACTGACAATTTCTTATATGCAATGGACTTCTAAAGAAAAATAAATGAATAATGAATCATATGATATGAATGTAGTAAAAAAATGAAAAGTTTTAAGAAACACATACCTTAGAAATTTGTATTGGATAACTTCTATAAGTTTAATAAATTTGGCGATATAAGGGATTGGGATTTCATTACGGAGGGGATTCGGTACGTAGGTCACCATGCTGGGCCCTTGTTCCTATGCCCCCAAGTGGGGGCACCCCCAGGAGGAAGGATGAGGTGATGGAGACAGAGGGCGGCCGACCCAAGGAGACACGACAGTACAGAGGGCAGGGTCCATACAGTTTATTTGGATAGAGTCTTCCCCCGACAGGCCAGGACAACGAACTTGCTCCCCTACAGCGGAACGGCAACGAGCCCAGCAGCCGAGCCCTAATGGTCCCAGGCAGACGATCCGAGCCCCAAAGGTCCCTGGCTGGTGGTCCCTAAATGGTTCCAGCAGAGGAGCGGAGACCGGCAACCGACCTACCGAAGGAGCAAGTAGTTTACCTCAGGGCATATCATCCTGCCATGCACCTTCGAGACATCCGCCGACACTTCTACCCTGAAAGAGACCACCAGATGAGAGATGATATGAAATGATAATGGAGATGAAATGGAGGGATAGGAAATTCGGGGAATGTAATTAACCTACTCAGCATTCACCTAGCGACCCAGGAAAACCCCCCAAAAAACCCATGGGTCAGGTAGGTCGGCCATGGGAATCGAACCCGAGCCTTCCGAATGCGGGCCCCAGACGAAACCGACTGAGCCATCCCGCTCGGTGGCGGTGTAAGGACTCCATACTGGTGAAGCATATACAAATGAATTATATAATGTAACAAAAAGTCTAATATCGCTGAAGTTGGATGAGTTACGAATAATGAATCACAGATTTCTATATGCTACACTGAGTACTGCGTTGATGTGTTTATCAAAAGAAAGATCCTTATTAAAAATAAATCCTAAATCAGTCGTTGTTTCTAAAGATTTAAAATTAACTCCATCTATTTTATAGTCAGAAACATTTTTTTAAGTCTAGCGAAGACCATAACTTGGCTACATAAGAAGACCACAACTTTGATATATTAAAATGACACATTGCTCATGTAGAATAGTAATTCAAGTGACAATTTACTTAAGAAATAGGGCTCAGGTAGACTACTATACAGGGTGTTAATGAACTACACTGAAATAACTACAGCAATTATGAACGTGATTAATATAAGTTAAGATAGGCAGTGCATGGTCTGCAACTAAACATAACACAGTTAATTGTGTTAAGCCTAACTGACATCAGATGCTAATAAGTTGGTATTTAAACAAAATGGGTAAAATTATTGGATTACAATGTTTTTAAAACTGCTTCCCGGTCATAGAAATATTTATTGTTAATAGATCGTTATTGCCGTTCCAAAGATTTAATGTCTCAAATATCTCTCAAATCTCGAACTAATCACCAGCCTCCTCTAGTGGTGTTTGTGTTTCTGTAACTGTACTGATAGCCCAATTCATAACTCCAAAATGTGGTATTACAAAGGTCAGTGTCTCGGTTCCTATTAGTGTTTTTTTTTTTTTCCTTCCTGTCTTTAATACGTAAATACTAATAGGAAGAAATGGCGTGATACGTAACTAAGAACGTGAATCTGATTGGTCAGTGCAATAACACTACTACACTTTTTGGGGGGTAATTTTAAGCTACTGGTGTATGCAACCCTTTTACCTCAGAAGAGGACCTAACTGCCCGATTAATAATAGCATGTGAAGTTATTCGACACACAAGGAATTTTGGACAAAGTATGACAGTGGTTCCTTCGCTGCTGTCAACTTTGCATTGATAATGCAGGTTGCCATTTCGAGCAGTTCCTATAAACCTGACGTAAGGAGTTCCATTTCATGTTTATTTTATGGAAGTCCGTTCACACTATAAACCAACTCCCTTTTAGACTTACAGCAAGTGAAAGTACGAGGTGCGTTTAAAATGTAACACCTATTTTTTTTTCAGGGCTGGGACCAAATAGGAACATCTGTTTTTTTATACACGTGCATTCTTTGTGACAGAGATGGCAGCACTGTACAGTGCATAGAACTCTAATGTCAGCGACGAGAATTAGGACTGTTTTTGATAATTAAAATTGCGACGTTTTCATTGCAAGAACAGCGTGTAATTATTCGTTTTCTTCATTTTCGTGGTGTGACATCTATTGAAATTCATATCCAGTTGAGTGAAGCATGTGATGATGGTACCATGGATGTGTCTAATGTGCGTTCCTGAGTGCGACAGTTTAACGAAGGCAGAACATGGTGTGACAAGAAACCAAGACAGTCACGGCCTCACACCAGCCGGTCTGACGGCATGATCTAGCGAGTGGAGAACGTTGTTTCGGAGGATCTCCGATTGAGCAATGTAGACATGGCCTCCAAAATTGACATGAATGGAACATCGATTACACGCTGCTCTTGCAATGAAAACGTCGCCATTTTAAGTATAGAAAACAGTCCTAACTCTCGTCGCTGCCACTAGGGTTTTATGCACCATACAGTGCTGCCATCTCTGTCACGCATTCACAAAGAATCCACGTGTATTTATAAAAAAAATAGATGTTCCTATTTGATCGCAGTCCTGAAAAAATAGGTGTTATAATTTGAACACACCTCGTATTAAGCAGCATTCAACATTTATTAGAAAGAACTGTAATTAATTGTATTCATAAGGTGAAATTACACCGTACAATGGATACATTTATATAGTAATTAAAATCTTAGACAAAATATTAAAAAAATTAAAAAGGCAAAAATTAAGGAGACTGGAACTCGTTAACTTTTGGCTCGAAAACTAATGCCATGACCATTGCGCCAGAGGGAGTGCTCCGACATGTCTCTTCATTTTCAGTGTTGGGCACTCAAGTATAGTTTGATCCATATAAACCTGAACCATTTCAATAGGCCATAATTTCCCTTTGAAAGCACGTAGAACGTAGAAATTTGTTTTAATGATCTCAGTGGCTCTGGGAGAATTGACAACACTGGCAATTGTTGACAGTTGACGGTCTTAAATGTGCAGTCATAACAGTTTGTATGGGTATCTTCAATACATTTGTGGAACAGCTGTGTGATATCGAAGATGGAGCATGATGGAGCAACGTGCCATACATCTAATGACACAATGGAACTTGTAACCACTTTCTTTGATAATCGAATGTGGCCCCCCAGATCCTCTGACCTGACCTCATCACATTTGTTCTTGTGGGGGTATCTAAAAAGTAGAGTGTACAAGAATAGGCCACGGACAATTGATGTTCTCAAGAAATCCATTCGAACCGAAATAAGTAACATTGGCGAGGATACTCTCCGTAAAACTTCAGAGAATATGGTGAGACGAGTGTAAACATGTATAGATGCTGGTGGAGGACACTTCCAACATTTTCTCTGAGATGTAAATAGTGTAATGAAATCTCCCAATTGTGTATTATATTCTCCCAAAGTTGCACGTGTGTCCTATTAATGGTTCAAAAGTTATGGTCCATTGAAATGGTTCAGGTTTATATGGATCACACTGTATTATCAGTAGCGTTCTGGCACTTTAGAAACTTATAACCGTAACTTCCATATTTGTAACAGATCATAAGTCTTCTATCTCAAATTACTTGTTTAGGATATCTGCACATGCTCTGAAAATATTCCGGTGAGGTTCATTAACATCCTGTATATTGGAGGCCACCTAGTGTATGTTCCACAAAAACTGGTATTGGAACACGCCTCTACAAACTAGAGTTTCTACTGATGAGTTTCGATATATTCTTGTCTAGAAGCAATTCCATAGAATGTAGAACGAATAAGAGTTAGTTAAGATACATGTGACAGTTTTACCTGTGAGCATTCAAATATGTAAGAGGGATATTTCGTAAAGAACTAATTTTATTGAAAAAATTATTTGATAAATGATGGATTAGTATTACATCTATGTTTTTTTTTAATGTTAAGTTCCTGTCTCCCTAAGAGCTTATTATTGTTATATAATTTATACGTAGAATAGTTAAGATTTATATTCTATCAGTCATAAAAACCCGTAAATCTGTCGTTGAATAAATAATTTTAGGATGACTTTAGAGAAACACACAATAAATTAGTAAAATGCAAAAGTTTTTATAATTGGGAAATATGTCTATTGTTTAGTATGCTTCCTTTAGATACAACACACAGCACCTTAGAAAATTCACAGCCCTGTTTCAGTTGCAGTGGGATTGTTGGATATGTCTGGAAAATGCATTCTTTTAGGTAACCAGTAACTTAATGTCGGTTGCATTAAGATGAGGAGATTGCGGAGGCCACATTGCTAGCCTCGTTCTTTAATTATGAACTGATTACTGTTGTGGACTTCATAATTATGAACTCTGTTGAACTATCTCAGACCCTGAATATACTCTTTTTTTTGTATAACAACTGTGCAGTTGAGTTCATTAAGAAACCCAGATATGATAGCTTAAAAACAATTGAAGTGTTAGTCAACTAAATGCTAACTATGGAACTAATTATACCCGTTTCTTGTCCCACATAATGATAGTTTCATTATTAGTTTACTTTCTCTACTTCTTAGTTCAAGTACGTATTGGATTCCACCCCAAAAACTTTTAGTTGAAATTTCAAGACTTTCCTAAAAAGAGGGAAAAGCAGTATTTGAAAACGTCTTATGTGTTGCACTTAGTTGACTTTGTTAAATCTTGTACAAACTATACTTACAGACATTTATTTTTCCATGTTCTCTGTGTTAATCTACAAAAATATTATCTTGTTTATAAATGGGGAACACGGCAGATTTAAGTGATAGTTAAATGTTTTAGAGCTATGTGACGGTTTGAAATTCCGTTCTCATTGCCTGGCTGAGAGATAAATAACGAGATTATGTTTGAAAGAAGTGTAACTAAAGGAAAATTCAGATAAATGAGATTATTTCCGGAGTATTTCACTCAAAAAATAATAAAATTAAGTAAGAGAAAAACAAACAAACATATAGGATAAACTGCTTGTTTTAACGATATCCAAAATTTTTATGCAGAAAGATTTTGTCTATCTTACAGTTTCAGTTTTATGCAAATGGTACTCGGAATGAAGAGAACTTCTGAGAACTTTCTTAGAAAATTTTGGATATATATTTAATTTCTCTCAGTCTGGAGTTGAGAGATTTTGTTGAAAATGCTATGTTGCATCTTTGGGAGATTTTGAATTTAAATATTGAGTTTGTTATTTAACGGACTTCTGCCCGTCTCGGTAGCGTGGTGATAGCATGTCTGCCTCACGTTCAAGAGGTCCGGAGTTCGAATCTCGGTCAGGGTGAGTTACCTGGATAAGGTTTTTCCGGGGTTTTCCCTTATCCTGAAAGAAATGTCGGGTAACTCCAAGCTCTATGGACTCCGGACTCATTTGAGCATCACTTCACCCATTTCATTCATCGTCCGATATGACTTAACTTTGGAGGACGTAAATTACAAACAAAACAAAAAACAAAAACACCTTCTGATTTTTAATAATGCTGTTCACACACACCACAAACCTACACCGTTTTTTTTTCCTAAAATAATTCTTTCTTTAGATTCAGAAGTCCCGAAGCATGTCTTTCGTGTGAAATCTCAGTATTAATTTTTGGTGGAATGCAATACTTTCCCTACTTACTGTAAGTCCATACTAGAGGAAGTAGAAAGGTCCTTAAGCTCGATGTTTTAAGAAAATATCCTCACAATAATTTATGCTTTCCATGCACAATTAAAAATAGGTTATTTTACTTTAAGATAGTTGTAAACTTTTGATAATTTCATACATGATAAATGAGATGTAATCCTAAATTTTCGGAAATAGCGCACGAAAGCCTTTCTCATTTCGAAGGAATTCTGTATAATTTGATAAAACTGTAAACCTTAAGAGACAAAAGTTTGTTGTGTAAATAGTTTTAAACCACATAATTTATTTAAGATTACATTTTTTCTGCATTAAGAGCTTCGAGGGTATGTATTATTGGTTTAAATTGTTCATTTTAGTGACATTGTTGTTTATTGCGTTATCATGGAAAGAACTGGAGTGTCAACGTCAGTCCCATTGGCTTTTAAATATCTGACTATCGATACGGTCATCTTGCAGCTACAATGAAATACGAAATAAATCTATCGTCAAGTAATACGCTTTCGTAAGGCTAGTTTGTAGAAGTTGTATAGAATAAAACTAATGTAGGTGGAGAGATAAAGACAGACATATTTTGCGCAGAGTTAGTGAGGGTGTGGAATTAGTATATCTGGAACAACTAATACAAAAAGGTGGTGTAGAAGAAGCTATATATCGAGAACGGAGCAAGTAATAAGAAGTCAGGGTGGAAAATAAAGGAGAATATTACTGATACACAAAGTAAACAAGGAAGGTGTGATGACAAATGTTAGGGGACTAAGGAAAAAGGTGAAGCGAGAACTAAATATAACAGAACATAAAGATAAAGAAAATGTTTCTAGTCCAAAGATAGCGGTATAAATGCCTAATGAGTATAAAAATGGGGGAGATAAACGGAGTTGTAAAATGAATGAGGTAGCAAAGATCAGGTTGGAAGGCGACATGAAAGATGATGGAGCAGATTTATAAGAACAAATACAGAGGAATAAACATATAAGCAAAAACATGATGTTTGAAGCCTTATATGGAGTCAAACATTAGTTAAAACCACGAGAGTTTTAAAGAATGTTTGCTCTCTATTGTAGATTCCCATAACAAATTAAGATAAATGAAGTAAAAACACAAATATCAAAGTTAGAAAACTAGGAATGTGGTACTGGTGAGTTGGCATGTGAATTCTGGAAAATATGACGTGAAAGGGACTACAGGCTGAAGTTAATTAACGGTAGAGGGACAAAGACAATTACAGTAGCAGTCCATAAAGACAAAGATGATATCAAGAACCCAACGATTTACAGAGCTATTTACTTACTGTCAAGTCATAGGTAAAGTACATACACGGATACTTGCTGATAGAATGCAGAGAAAGAGAGAAGGTTATCAGAATTCAGAATTCGAAGTGGGAGTTAGAAAAGAAAGGAGAATAGCAGATAAGTACATTAATCATAAAAAACGATGATATATAAATATTTAAGCATTCAAAAGTGTAGGGCTTATATGAGTTTTATTTATTTAAGAAGAAACATTTCAGGTTATTAACAAGGAGTGACTATGGTTGAAATTAAGAAAAGCGACAATGAATCATTTATAAGGAATATGAAGGACTTAAATACAAATGAGTGTTGTGTGAAAATAGCGAAGGGAAGATTACTGAAGAGAACTAGGTTAACTTAAGGTTTAGACAGGGTTGCACCTCAGTCTATGCTGTTTAATTTAGTTGCAGATAACAGTATAGTTGAGATAGAAAAATGTAATAAGCATTCACTAGTCATTAGGAAGTACCAGGATTACTCTTTACAGATGATATCTACTGGCAGGTTCTATTTCAGCTGTGGAGCTAGGCAAGGTGATTAGATTAGATTGATTTGCGTTCAGTAGGTTCACTTGTAGCCAGAAAGGCTGTGAACATTGAACATGTCCAGAGGTATAAAGCTTAATAGCATATATATGTACTAAAGTTAACATAAGACACACAGTATACAGGCAATATGAACAACAATATGGAAAACAAAGCAGGGATAATTATATATGATACAAAATGAAACACTTTTTAAACCCGCTTTCACTTGGCTTATGCCAGTACGTCTCAACCTTTTTGCAATGGATACCATTCTTGTTATTTATTAAATACATATACATTAAAAATAAACTTTCAACTTGCATCAAATATTTATAAGTAATGATTTGTCATTGGAACAGTTAGATACTACTTATAGAGCTACAGAAGCATTATCAGGATAATTTGTCATTCAGATAATCTTGTACAGAATAAAAATATTTTGAGCAAAGGTACTCTCTAACATCTTTTTTAAAAGCACCGAAATTATCAATTTTTCCTTAAGAAAAGAAGTGCGCGAAATATTTTGATAGTTTCATAATGCACACCTTTCTGGAAGCGAGAAAGTTTAGCACTGGAATAATGGATATTATACTTTTGTTTAGTGTTTATTTTGTGAATTACATTATTTGTTGCAAATAAGGCACGATTGCATACAAAGAATTTTAGGATCGAGAATATATACATGCAAGGAAGCGTTAATATCTTCAATCTTGTAAAAATATATTTACAGGAGCATCTGGTGTGGGTGTTAGTAATGATTCTTATAACCCTCTTTTGCATAAGAAATATTTTTTTTACTTTCTACTGAGTTGCCCCAAAATAATATTCCATATTCCATAATAGAGTTAAAGTATGCATAATATACTAATTTAAGTGTGTCAACAGAACTCACATTAACCAGCTCTTGGATAGCATAACAGACAGAGCTGAGCTTAGGTAAGATATAATTTATGTGAGCTTTTCAATCTAAACATCTGTCCACTTGAAGGCCCAGAAATGTTATGCTGTCAATTTCTTCTAATATTTATCATTAATCCCGATTTCTATTTCAGTATGTGATGTACGTCAGGTTATAAATTTGACCACTTTTGTTTTGTCTATATTCACAGATAATTTGTTTGCTTTAAACCAGCATGACATACAGTTCAAGACATAATTACGTAATTGGTAAATTCTGCAACGATAGAGGCAGAAAACAAACATAAAATAGAAAATCAGGATGTTTAAGAACGTATATGAACTAAATATGTAAGAAAACTGGTGCAGAGTTGTAAATAGTGAGGAAAATCGACTACCAAGGGGTAAGGAGATTGGAGTGAATAAAAGAAAAATATATTCGTAAAGGAGAAATATCAGTACAGGTGTGAACATGTGAACATGTGAGAAAATACCAGAAATGTAAATTATGCAATTGGAAAGGAGGTAGAAGCAAGGTTTCTATATGTAGCAGACATATGAGGGCTGGAAAATACGGATGCAATACACAGTCAATTTTGCAAAATAAACCTGGGACGCCAAGAAATTTTTTGCACAAGCAGAACTATTCGGAGTGTTGGGGGTAAAAGGTAAAATGGTAGAAAAAGCAGTTAAATAGATGTATTAGAGCAATATGATATACATGGTTATAGAGGAGAAAATGAAGGAAAAGAAACTTGGATAAAAAACATGTACCTAATGAGAGAAATGGGCAGAAAGGAACAATAAAAGTAAGAGTTTATGCAAATAAATTAGAACAAGGGTCGAGGATATTGAAAAGTAAGAAACTAAGAAGTTTTAATGAATAAATGTCATTAATAGATTATAGATGTTTAAAAATGGAATAGGGAAAGAAAAAATACATCGAGGTGTGTGTGTGTGTGTGTGTGTGTGTGTGTGTGTGTGTGTGTGTGTGTGTGTGTGTGTGTGTGTGTGTGTGTGTGTGTGTGTGTGTGTTTCATCTAAGCGTAAGCATTTATTAATAACATTGTTGAGATTAGAATTTATTGTTTTGATTTTATTAAAATTCCTGATTTAAAAGGCTTATCGTGATAGGAAAAATAATGTAATTTTATTACTTTTGCTTAAGCTTAGATGAAAAAACCCATAAACCACAAAAAAATATAAAGTAAAATAACAAAGAGGGTAGGATGGGGTATGAATGGGCAAGGACAGGTGTAATGAGGATGTAAAAGCGGCGGGAGATGCATTAAATGTAACAAACTGTGGTATTGGATTTGATTGTATTGGAATGTTCGGAGGGTATTCGGCACCTCCACCGGACTGTTCTTTGCAAAAATACCGGAAGGAACTATTGTAAGAAAGGTAGTGAAGTCGTGGAGCAAGCATTGATTGCGTTCATTGGTTTGCAGACAAGAAGCGCAGATTCTCAGAATTTCAAGGCATTCTGGCCGTGCGCCCGTTATTTAAATCTTTGAAAAATATATGTAGATATGTATGTAAAAAGGGGGAAAAAAGAAGAAAAAAATTAAATTAAATTAAAAACTAGAGAAAAACGCACAATGTACCTGAAAAGACGGGAGATTATGAAAAAAATAGGCTCAAATACGGGAAATTATGGGTAATAGGGGAGAGTTGGTCACCGTATTTACGCCTCCACCTTTAGAGTATCATAGGAATTCGAATTTCTCAGCGTTCGTTAGTGACACAACTCCCTTTCTTAAAATGAAATGTGTGTAGTGTTTAACGCCCGCTTTTACTACATACGGCACCGCAGGCGGTGACACTGATGATACATGAGATGAAGATGGAGCACCGGTGGAATGAGATGGCGGGGGAAAACCGGAGGTCCCGGAGAAAACCCACCCCAGCGCCGTGTTGTCCACCACCCATCTCACTTTGCGGTCACCTGGGATCGAACCCGGGCCGCCTTGGTGAGAGTTAAGCGGTCTACATGGGTAGTAGATCTATATAAAAACTGCCAATTTGTTTTACATAACTCAGTATTTTTGGTAATTTCCGGAATATCTTCATTATTGGTTTGAAAATCTCTTCTTCTTTTTCTATTTTTGTTTTTGTTATTTTGAAGGGGGGGACTTTTTTTTTTAATTTACGTCCTCCAACGTTAAGTGATATCGACAATGAATGAAATGCGCGAAATGATGCTCAAATGAGTCCGAGGTACATAGGGATTAGAGCTACTCACCATTCGTATATCAGGATAAGGAAAAACCCCGGAAAAACCTTATCCAGGTAACTCATCCTAACCGAGATTCGAACTCGGTATGTCTTGAACGTGAGGCAGACACGCTACCATCTACGCTACCGAGGCGAACAGGGACTTTGTTCAGAATCATTTAACCATTATATATATATATATATATATATATGTTAATGGTTAATGAATATACTTTAATCATGTACATGATATCCGATGATGAATGAACAAAAATGTTTGAAAAGATGTTCAAGTGGACCCCAACTCCATAGAGCTTAGGCCCTCGATTGTTTTCTCAGGATAAAGGTAACCCTCATACAAAACCTTATCCAGATAATTTACCCTAACCAAGATTTGAGCTCGGGACCTCTTGTATGTTAGACAATATCCCGTGCCACAAAGGTGGGCTTTCGACACTTCTTTATTTTTTACAGAGTTAAGTTGTCATGGTAAGAGAACGGGATTTAAAGGTTAGCATACATGGGACTGCTTTTGAACATCTGACTATCAATTGGGTTTCCTCTATCCCTTATACACCTAGCGTGTAATGAAGAAACTAGTCTTTTAGGATAAGGGAAAACCCCGTAAAAATCTTATCCAGGTAACTCACCCTTTGCAAGATTCGAACTCGGGACCTCTTGTCTGCCTCACGTTCAACAGGTCCCGAGTTCGAATCTCGTAAAGGATGAGTTATCTGGATAAGATTTTCCGAGGTTTTCCCTTATCCTAAAAGACGAATGTCTGATAACTCTAATCTCCATGGACCCTGGGCTCACTTGAGCATCATTTTATCCATCCCATTCATCGTCCGATATGACTTAACTTTGGAGAACGTAAAATTAAAATTTAAAAATAACAAGGAAAAAAAAAGAAACTAGTTCTCCAAAGATTTATCTCAATACAGATAGAAAACTTTTGTGGAGTACTTTCTAGAAGTTATATCAAAATAAAGGATAGTGAAGAAAAATATGTAAATATATCATCAGACATTCATATGAATAACCGATAGGCAGGTGTCTATTGCGTGGGAAAATGCATACATATTTTTATCAACCAATATTTTCAAAGACAGAAAGAAAAGACCAATGATTCTTTTTATTTTACGTGGCATTACGAAGATTATGTATTAATGAATTTATAATTCACATTTGAACATTTTGTTACTACCAAACAATAACAGACGAAGGGGGAACTCACAATAGGATTATCCCATATCAAATCCTTTACAATGTGGCGCGTCTTCACGGACGTGCGTTTGTGTTAGCTGGTGACATCTAGGTGACGCATACCGAAACGAGGTAATATTTATTTTGTCCTGGAAGTGTACGCGATTATTTACGGTATTAAACTTGGAAGTTATTTAAACACAAGACAACAAAATACAGCCGTTGTAAATTTAAGGAAACAAAACGAGAGCGAAATGGTTTTAAACATTCTGTGGAGTCCGGTTTACTAGCAAGTTACTGCTTGCACCATCTACAGGATAAAAGTACAACTACATCATGGCGATCAGAGTTACCAACATTGGATTGCTGTTCTTTCTTATTCACAAATCTTTTCTTGTGGTATTTTTGTCTTTGGTAATTTTGGAGTACGTTTTCAGAAATTATTAATATTCTAAACGTCCATCTAGAGAATATGTGAGCACTTTGATGTTATTGTGTATCAATATGTGAATGCAAAAGATAACAGCAAGGTTATGCTTTCCTATATTCAGGTTCAATGAACTTTATGAGGGAAAGACGAAGATGCATTAAAAGATATTGTTGTGTACTTTAAAATAGCTTTATTTAGTCATCAGCATGTTACACCAATGAACAATAGTTCAAAGTTTAATTCCAAGAGTTAAAGTGTTTGGGAGAGTAATTTTCTTTAATCTTCACGTTGAGCAACTTAACTTCAAGTATTACTTTTCCATCACTTACACAGAAAATATGTACTCTACCAAAATAATTCGAGCCTAATTTTCACAGGAACCCTTGAAGAAGCTCCGAATAAAAACCAACGCATTAAATTTAAAAATGTAGCATTTCTTAAACAAATAGATTAAGCCATTTTACCAGATATTTTGGTATATATTCTGTAACAAACGTCTAAATATTGATGCAAGTGCTTCAGTAGTTCTTGTAGTTGTTTTAAACATCAAGACTTCGGAATTAAATTTAAATTTCGTTTTCCAAAGATATCTCTCTTACAATCTATTTAAGGAAACAATTTTTAAAGTGCACGTCACTTATGATTACGTTTCTAACTAATATAATATACGTGTAAAAACTTGTAGTTGTTTTGTTTTAATTTTAGGGACGTTTCTAACATTATTAACTTAAGACTGCTCCTTTGATAAACTTTCAAAGTGCCAAAACTTTGCACCGAAAGGAGGAATGTGAATGATAATGGAAACTAAATAAAAACAGAAATAAAGAATAGAAATTACTTTTAAGAACAGAAAGGAAATTTTAGATGTAACTGTACCGCTGTGTCGACTGACCCTTTTAATGACTTTAGTGTTTGCACCAGTATGTAAACTGCAGCAAATCTGATGGTTTCTCGAATTGGTGGTTTCTTTATTTTTTTCGGAAGTCCACTATTTGTTTCATCTATTTCAACAACATTTCGTCGTAGATCCAGTTGTCGTTTATTACTTCTTGGGTTTTCCTTTAGGCCTTACTCCACGTGGATTTCCTAGATTATTTTTTTTTTTTTGAGTATTCTTCCCTTTCCACTCTCGGTTTGTGACCAAAACAAGGAGGCTTTGGGAGTTAGCTAACTAATAATAGTTTATTTGTTATTTCTAAAGTATTTTCACCGATCGCATTGTTGTGTTGGAGCCGCCGCAAAGCCAGAGCTGTGCGCGTGGGCAGGTAAGAGACAGTGTAGCGCGCAGAGCTGAAAGCTTGCCGAGAGAGAGAAAGATAAGTCTGGAATTTTCCGCTTTTCTGACGCCGTCGCGATTGTTATCAAGAGGTCTACTGCATTCTAGAACAATGACTGGGAGGTATATATAGCGGCAAAGTGTGAGAAGCAGTTAGTTGTTGTGTTTTAATTGTGTGGTATTTATGATAGTGAGCATTTTAACTATACGGCAGTGATTCTTTTGTTTTAGTTAACTGATGGAAATTATTCATTTCTTCACACTAGTCGTATATAGGCTAAGGTTTTTGATAGATAGAGTCAACATGAAAAATTCAATGCCATGGCCGGGATTTGAACCACGGCTCTCCTGGTTTCCGTCCAGTCGCTCTAACCCATTGAGCTACCATCGCCAACTTGCCATCGTGACATTTAATTCTCCATTTGACTCGTATATTTCCCCGGTAAACCACTAGGGGCTCTCGTATGCGAGATACACCGTTTGTGGCGACTTACTATCGTAAGTACTTGAGTTCCAGGCTTCATCATTTAACTCTTATATATATTATTTTAGTTAGTTGATGGAAATTAATCATTTCCTCTTACTAGCCGTCTATTTACGTTTACGTGTGGCGGAGCAACGAGACAACCTTGAAGACTGATGTTTTTCAATGTCACGTCTTTTTGCTGCTGCAAGGGTTGCACAAAGATTCTGTTTACTACACTTTTTTTTAATTTCTGCTAAGAAGACACTTTTGATTCTACCAACCCACGAAGGCACAGTATAAATGTTCTCCCCCCCCCCCCCTCCTCCTGATCACCAGTTTGCACTTCTCGGCCACGTGGACTTCTGTAAATACCTTTATCTCACAAGAGGGGTGAGGTAAGGAGAGACAGAACTCTTAACACTGTCACATTGAAGATCCCGGTTGCTGTCTATTTGCCGCCGGAGATATTACAGTACTAAATAAGTATTGTATTCCACCCAAAAGTTCGATAGCAAGAGTTTACCAGAAATACATGTTTTGAGACTCCTGCATCTAAAAAGCACTTTTACGAAACGTCAACGTGTATGTGTGTTTCTGTGAGATCAGCCATTTCGAAGATATATTTCTGTTATTTTGGTTTTAATTTACCAACCATTTGTTTTTTTAAGTGATATGACAATTCAATTGTTTCTCACGATAACTGATAAACGAGAAGATGGTTAAATTCCCAACTTCACATTAATTTCAGCATCTTCTAAGGATCCAACACGAAGATTTTCAACTAAATTTTGTCTGCTGAAACTATTCTTTACTTTGAAAATGTTTATTTTTTCAAAAATCGCTCTGACGAGTTTGATTACATTACTATATGTTTAAGATATTTTCATACCAAATTAAATGCACATCTTAATTTTTTTGAAATATATAAGTAGTCTATGAAGTTCCTTTGAACTTTTGAACGTACCTTAGAACTACATATAAAATAAACAGACAAAATTAATTAGTCTTAATCATTGAAACAAAACAAATTTAAAAATTCAGATTTTAAAACGAAGTAAAATGTATACAAATTGTGATTGTGAATTGTTAATAGCTATCAAAATAAGTGCAAGATTTAAAAGACGTGAAGTGTATACACAATGTTATTGCATTGCAAATGGCATGATATGTTCTTTCATTTTTCTGTTAATCCTACTTACCTTTCTGTATTACTATTTATTTACTGTTCTATGTAGTTGCTTTATGTTCATCAAGATAAACCTTTGCAAAAATAGTTTCTTTACACACATTCGTTACATAAGACACAACTGAATAACTATAGCACTTAAAAAGACAAATGATTGACAAATTAAAACCAATGATAACGTAAGTGGCTATATCTCCGAAATGGTTGATTCATTCTTCTTTACCTTATCTCTAGTATACCACTTATTGCAGTGTTAGAGGATTCTTCCTCTATCCCTTAGGGTCGGGTCTGAGGTACCGAAGCTTTGGGTCTGATAGAGAACCAGGATGGGTGATCAGCCCGCTGCCTGGAGTGAGGATGAGAAAAGTGAATGATTGTGTGAGAGCAATATGATAATTGATCCAATGGTGGAATGTCGGTGGGTAAACCGGGAATCCCGGAGAAAACCCGCCTCAGCTCCGTGTTGTCCATCACAAATCTCACTTTGTGGCATCGAACTCGGGCCGTCTTGGTGAGACCAATGGTTGATTGATACCAATGGTTTTATTTGAAATAAATTGTTTGATTTAAAGAGTTCTACATTTTCTGTATACCAACCTTTTGCTTATATCCTTAAGATATAACGCCCGCTTTTACTACATCCGGCACCGCAGGCGATGACACTGATAATACATGAGATGAAGACACACACACACACACACACACACACACACACACACACACACACACACACACACATCAGTAGTAATAGGGCCGCGCCGTGGCTCAGTGGTTAGACCACTTGGCTCTCAACAAGGCGGCCCGGGTTCGTTCCTAGGCCACCGCAAAGTAAGATTTTTTTTTTTTTTTTTTTTTTTTTTTGTAATTTACGTCCTCCAACGTTGTCATATCGGACGGTGAATGCAATGGGTGAAGTGATGCTCAAATTAGCCCAGGGTCCATAGAGCTTAGAGTTACACGACATTCGTCCTTCAGGATAAGGGAAAACCCCGGAAAAAACCGTATCTATGTAACTCACCCTGACCGAGATTCAAACTCGGGACCTCTTGAACGTGAGGCAGAGATTTGTGGTGGACAACAAGGTGCTGGGGCGGGTTTTCTCCGGGACCTTCGGTTTCCCCCGCCATCTCATTCCACCGGTGCTCCATCTTCATCTCATGTATCATCAGTGTCACCACCTGCGGTGCCGTATGTAGTAAAAGCTGGTGTTAAACACTACACACACACATCAGTAGCTGGAAAATACTACAGGGATGTCCTAAAAACATTGCAAATCCATACAGACGCAAAAGACCAGATTTCCGTGAAGCAGGCTGGATGCTGCACCGCGATAATGCGCGGCCGCATATTGCTAGTCGTTGCTGAATATTTTGCAAAAATCAACGTGAAGTGCATCCCTCACCCTCCATATAGTCCGGATTTAGCCCCATATGACTTTTTTCTATTCCCTAACTTGAAGAAACGCCTTCGTGGGAGGCATTATCCATCATCAGAAGCATGGAGAGGTGAAGGTGAAGGCTGCGGAGAGGATTTTGAAGTATCTCCCAAAAAATGGTTTCCAGCATATCTTTGAAGAGTGGCAGAAACGCTGGGATAAGTGTATCGCATTCAGGGGAGACTATTTTGAGAAGGGTTATCAAAATTATGAGGATGAGTAAAGGTATGTTATAAAAAAATTGTGATCATTCTTTATTGAACAGCCCTCGCATATTTATTTATATTAATCAAAACTTTAGAACTACTGTAGAGAAAGTAAAAGCTATGGACAATTTTGTGATATAAAGTGTGGTTTGGGGCGAAGGATTTTTATGAAAATCTTCCTGTCGCAGGTTTTAAATATATTTGTTTAAATTCCACGCTTGGTATTTATTTCTACTTTCGATTTATAGGTATGCTGCCCACAGATAATCCGTTCTTTTCTAAAAAGTTTTTTTTTTTTCAAGCTGTCTGAAAGCATATATTTTCGGTGAAATTTTGGCATCGAATTTTTTGTATGGAATAAGCATTTTCTTTATGTATTGTAAGTAACTAGCGAAGAAGGTAAAACATTGTCTCCCTTCCGTAAATGATGAGAAAGTTCAGCGATAAATGAAAGCTAGAATTAAGAGGGAGATAAAGAAATGCAGACGCTTGCTTCAATGAGTCAAACACACAGATAGGACAGTATCAATTTTAAATGCAAATGAAATCGTCAACGATAAAGAGTCACTGATTAGTAAAGGCACATCAGTCGGGTTCGTGAGAGACAATATATCCAAATATCTGGTTTGTTTATTACTACAACTTATAGTAGGTAAGTGGAGGAAGGATGGTATCATCCAAATAGTCGATACCGAGATTTCCCGAGACCCTCTGAACCCTCCCCCATCTAATTTACTTATTTACTAATAGAGTTGCATTTAGTGGAGCTCATTCCAACATTTCTTGGCTACGCTTAAATATGCGAATGAAAAACCAACTTAAATTGGCCACGACAGTCTCAATATTTTGACAGAAGACAATAATAGTTGACAAAATATTGTGACAAAAGTTCGCCTTAAAGCTTCCTTGTTTGTTACTCAACCATTACGTCTATGCTAACGTACAATCAGCCTTTCTTTTACACAAAACCAACAAAATATCTCTACAATGTTCATTTAAGTTTCTATATCACACACCATTTGTGCTGCTGGCTGACACACGGGATCACCTCTAATACGGAGCCACACACTAATTCTGAACACAACTCCGATATTCACTCATTAACTATTTCACTGTCGGTTCCACAGCTTGGCGATCCCTCATCTGGAGCCGTACTTATCATGCCCGTTCCACAGTCTGCCGACTCCTTATCGCGGAGCTTGGAATGTACCACACTCAGCTCAAAGCATCACTCTGTGATTTTGGCCAATTCGCTGCTGACTGGTTTACTCTCGACTTACAATGGCTTTCATATATCGCCGGGCGTAGTAGATCTTTCTTGATTTGCAAATCTCTGGAATTACAGTTGCCAAAGGCATTTTTGCGTAGTAATAATACGACACATTTTATGACGTGAGCTTCCCTTGAACGCATGTTTATTTCTCTCGGTAACTTGCTTTGTTTTCGTGACGTCAGCCCGCAGCTGTCTTGAGCGCGTGTTAATTTATTGTGGCAGACTTCTGCGATCGCCTTTTTCTGTAATTTACATACTCCAACGTTAAGTTATATCGGACGATGAATGGAATGGGTGAAATGATGCTCAAATGAGCCCAGGGTCCATAGAGCGTAGAGTTACCCGACATTCGTCTTTCAGGATAAGGGAAACCCCTGAAAAACCCTTATCCAGGTAACTCACCGTGACCGAGATTCGAACTCGGGACCACTTAAACGTGAGGCAGACACGCTGTCACCACGCTACCGAGGCGGGCTGTCGCGATTGCCGAAGTAACAATATGAGGACTGCAATCAGATAGATATATACCCTAATGAGCGGCAGGAGACTAATTGGCCTATGGCTGTTAACATTTTTTATCTTTCCCACGCTTCGGCGGTGGGATAATTTTGGTATGCTTCCGGGAAATGTGCCAAATGTAACAAACTATTGAAGGGATACACTATTAACATCTATGATGGTTTGATTCAGTAACCAAGAACCATTGCGCGACCTATATCCTCATACACACGTGTTTGTTTATAAAGTTGGTTCAGCATAAACTCTCTGTAACATTTTCAGCGATTCGGTACACGAAGTACCATTTGCAGTGCAAATTTTGTGACAGTTTCTTTGTTCAATATTTTCATCCATCGTAAAATCGCAAAATATCTTTGAGATGAACAAAAGGACGCACTGTAAACAAACAGATGACGATCAAACTATGCGTGGATATAGAGGAAAGTTGTACCAACTTAGTGACAACAATAATTTTGAATTCCCCTTTAAGCGGGACTTTTACATGATCAATTCCTGGTACTTTCTTGACAGAATGTCTTTATCAACTCAAAATGTTAGGTAAAGAAAGCCGCAACTGGCATTCTGTGGAAGCCATTTAATGATATTTTCTTGTCAGAACTTTATAAATGAACATAATTCAAGGCAAAGGAAGGTCGTGATACCATTGCAGCTTTTGCAATTTGGTGCAAATCTGTTGTTGTTCTCCTATGCTCTATATCTTAGACTTCACTTTGTCCATTCTAGGCCCGGCGTCCCAATAATTAATAAGATGCTATTTGAATCTAAATATCTGCTTGTGTTTTTGGAATTGCTATACACAGTAGTAAGTGTTCTTTATTTATAATAGCGTCTGGTTGATTGCAAAGAGTGTCCCATGGCAAATTCTGTGCATCAAGTCTTCGAAAGTGTGTGCCTAGTTAGTCATGACCGGTACTTAAGCGGAATATCGCTACTAATTTTCTTCGTGGGTAATCAGCGATACATGTTTTGTCATCAGAGGTGATCATTTTTTATCTGCACTTCAGTTTTAAAATCCTCTTTTTCAAAATATATTATTTTTAAATTTTAAATATTTTAATTTTAGCTTGAGATAATGGAAAGATACATTTTAATGTTTTACTGTTTATTATTTGTGTCCTTTTTTCCCAACACACCATCCTGTTTATTTCCAGCTAATCCAACATTTGCTGGGATATTTGTAGAACTAATTGTTTGCCTAAGTTTTGTAAGAGAATGTTATTTTCTTGTTTGATTTGTTAATATAGTCAAAAGATGTCTTAGTCTAATGGTACCTATCTTTTCATAAAAGATTATTGTATTTGGACGTACCGATAAATGGAAAAGTTAATATCTTGCAGTGCATTCCGGCACTAGTATTCCCAATTTTCTAAATAAGGGAGTAATCTATTAAATATGTTACCATTCTTCTGAGTATCATTAATAATTTTAGTTTGGCTGCATCATGTTTTCAGTTGTGGTAATTTCAATTAATTGATTCTCCGGGTTAATCTTTATCGGAGAGGGGGCACCTGGAAGCATTGTTTTTGTTTTTAATTTTAATATTTGCTTATATATTATTTATATTGTTTATTTCTTGTAAGGTTCTTGGATTTGAGACTGTCTTTGTTTTTATTCCATGTATTCCCGTAAGGGAGCTTTTGAAACTTTTACATCAAATTAATTATTGTTTTCCCCTTTGCACGATAAATGTGTGGATTATCTCTATATAGCTGTTCGCATGACAGTAAATGAAGTAGTTGTATTTACTCCGGTAACTGTTCTTAGACTCTGATCTTCATATCCATGTTAAAAAACTGATTTTATATATGTTTTATATGTTGTGTTTAGCGTACTGTTTAAGCAGCCCCAGTTACTGACTAACAATCTTTCCAGTACTGTTAATGTTTGTTATACTTTTTCAACAATTGTTTTATATAATTTTTTTCTGTGTAAACTTTGAAGTTTGTGTAATTCTTACGTATTAGTAGTTTTCTGCTTGTTTAAGATTTACTTACCTATGGAAAGTTGTAGAAAATAGCTTCATGTAAACCTTAAACTTTAATTTCATTTCCTTCATTTCATAGCTCTAACGCAATATTGCTAATTTTTATAGTGGTGCATTCACTTGGTGTTTAGATCTTGATGTTTCTTGTGTGCTATTGATGTCCAGATTACGACCTCATCTGCATAAAGTGAATGTTGGATGTTTTGTATTTAATTTCATTTGGAGGCAGTTCACGTATCTTTATACTGAAAAGTGCTGTACTTGAGACTGCTTCTTGGTGAATCCCTTTGTGTAGCTGTTTAAATTTGAAGAGGTTTCATTGTATTTAGTTATCAAAAATTGTATTAAAATTATAATACCATTTTAGCACTTTTCCTTGTATTCCGATTTCGAACATTTTCTCAATAATTTTAATCTTGGTATGGAGTCATGTGTTTTTCAAAGTTGACGAAGACTGTTACTATTTTCTACCTCTTGTCCATTGTTTTCGTGATTATTGACTTAATTTTACTATTTGTTCATTGATGTTTTCTGAAACCAGCTTGTGCTTCTGATTATATGTTAAGTTTCAGGGTACCATTTCAGTCTTGTTCCAAATATTGTTTCCATTAATTGGGCCAGCATACTTGTTGCTATAGGGGCAAACAATATAGGATTTGTTGACAAGGCTGTAAAGTGCCTGCCAGCAAAATACTTTCTACAAATTCTAACAATAACTGCGAAACAAAGTTCTTTTAATTAAGAATCTAAGTGTAGTATTTTTAGTGATCAGTATTCTTCTAGAAAAGATTTTAGGACATCTGTGTGTTAACAGAAGAAACGGGTTTTTGTGCCTAAACAAAACTGTAAAAGTGTCACTGAAAGTTACTAAATAGAGAAAGAGTGAGAATTTAAATTAAACTAACATTTTCTCCTACTGGACGACTCTAGAAAAATCCTGACAGCCTGATTTCTGCATAGCTTGCCATATTCTGCATGTAGTTCATTAGTGATGTTTGCAACTACTTTAGCCTCTAAGTATAATTATATTTCATTTATTAACGACGCTACCAATTTCCAGGATAATATTAGCGCCGCCTGTGTTGGAATTTCTTTCTCTAGTAATTCCTTTAAACAACAGTAAATCGATTGACATGAGTCTGTCGCTTTTAAACCTGCTGAAAACTCTCGGTCTGAGATCTATTCCAGGTTTTGGAACTGCCACTTTGGAAGCAGTATGTCAGCGCCCAACCAATAGAGGCATACAGATTACGCTCTCCAAATGTGTCAAGATTGCATCTGTTATATTTATTCTAGCTACAACTACACAGATAACTTCCGAAGATGGTTGTTGCAACACATAATAACCCCGATTAGAAAGCACACAAAGTCCCCTCGGTTTAGAAACTACTTACTTAATTTGAACACTTCCTAATAAATCATAATAGAAGTTTTCCGGATTTTATGGTATGACCGAGCGATCTCAGCGATCCTAACGCCAGTAAGTATAAACAGAGATCAAAGATCCGTACATAAATGAAATAACACCAGTCGCGATGGTTGGTATAAACGTGTCATCAGGCTTCATTGCAATTTATGTTTTCACACTTTTAATTTGTTAAGTGAAGTGTTTTAGTAGGTTGTGTGTGTCACCAATTATATAATAATAATGAGTGACAAAGGGTACTCCACCCCTGAGGAAAAAAGGGAATACCGTGGAGAGTTGTTTCGAAATGGTGACAGCCAGTTGCAGAAGACTGCGAAAGCAAAGTACACAGCATGTAATGTTATTTTGGGGGCAAAAAGAAGTGATCTTTTAAAATACTGTGAAAGCAAAAAACACAAGAACAGTGTAAAAGCTAGTGGCAGCACAAAAATTTCCCAGGTAATTAATAAGTTATTTTATTTATATTTTATTAAATTGTGAACAATAATTAAATTCATTTGAAACTTCACGTAATCTAAAGATCACTGCCGTGTCTAAAATAGAACTAAATTAACAATAGAGATAATATACGTACTAATTTCTTTCATGGCTGTTAGTTATTATTCTGCAAATCTTGAACAGTTTTGAATTTTAAAATGATAAATTTGTATATTAAGTAGAATACGGCAGCTCCAATTCGTTCGTTTCTTACTTTACAGATATTTCGCTCGCTGAAGGAAGACAAAAGTGGTGCTATTGCTGACATAAGATTTAGTGTGCTGGTTGCCGCCCATAATTTTAGTTTCAATTTCATTCAGCATATTGTTGAAGTGTCTAAACTGGATTTCAAAGATTGGCAATTGCCAATAATGTCAGTCAAGGAGGCACTAAATGTAAAAGTATTGTTCAGATGTTCTCTTTTCAAAAATCAAAGATGATTTAAGTAATTAACTGAAAGATAATGAATGTTCTATTCTCCTATAAGATATATTCATAACGAGGAACTTAAAACCCAAATTCTTGATTTGGTTGCAATTGGTAGCGATGAAGGTACTGCAAAGGGTCTTTACCATTTGTTCAAAAAATGCCTTGCAGCAACTGATGTCAATATAGAGAATGTTATAGGCTTTTGTTCTGACAATGTCGGTGTTGTTGGGCAACAATGAGTCGTTTAAAACTCGTCTTCTTGACCACAATCCACAAATATTTATTAATGGTTGTGTATGTCATTCAGCACACCTGGTGGCTGTAGCGGCATCGCAGGAGATTCCTTCCTATGTTGAAGCACTGTTGCAAAACGTGTTAAGCTACTTTTTCCTGTTCTCCTAAAAGACAGAGTAATTTGGAAGAATTTCAACTGCTTCTCGATTAAACATGTTAAGTCCCAGTCAGACAAGATGGTTTGCATAACCAAATTGCGTCAATAGTGTTCTTCAACAATGGAATGTTCTTTTTGAGTTGTTCAGAGAGGCAGCGTTTGAAGACAAATCCAGTAGGCAGTATGGTATTTTCTGAACTTCAGAATCCTTATCTTAAAGCATATCTTCATTTCTTGAATCATATCACATTACATTAGGTTGTTTTACCAGGGCTTTGGCTATTCGCCATACTGACTGGTTTTTTATGTCGAGGTTTGCAAAGGAGGTGTTCCATTGTTCTGTTGTATGTTTTAAGGTGCATTCGTGTACGGCTTGATTAAGGGAATGCAGCACCGAAATTGACTAAAAATGTGGGAAAAAATAATATTTTTGTTTTTAAGCTAATAAAATACTTTGAACCTTATAGTATCATAATCCAACTAAATTTATATATTGGCACGTAACAGTCTGTGGTTCTAGGGGGAAATCAGACATGTAGGCCGCAAAGAGTAACGGAGACAGAACACTGCCTTCCGGGACTCCCGCGGCTATGGATGTGATAGATGACAGCCGTCCTTCCACTGTCACCCTGAACGTGCGGTCTCTGAGGAAACTGCTAATCAGGGCGAGATAGGGAGGAGGTACGTTGGCCTCCCTGAGTTTGTACAGAAGGCCTTGCTGCCATGTTGTGGCAAAGGCTTTCTCTGCGTCTAGTAGCACCGCGATTGTCTTGAGGTTTTCCTGGAATCCCAGGGCCGTCTTCTCGGCCAGACGCAGTAGCTGCAGGGTCGTGGAGTGTCCATGACGAAAACCAAACTGGTGATCGGGTAGGAGCAACCGCTCAAATAGTTTTAAGACGGTTGGGAGAAGACTTATGGATCGGTAGCTAGACGGTTGCTGGGCTTCAGGATGTACACCACTCTCGCCTCTTTCCAGCAAGCCGGAAAATGGCGGAGGTGGAGGCACGCATTAAAGATCCACGACAAATGGATGACGGCCCTCTTGGGAAGGTGCTGGAGCATGAGAGCGCTAACAACATCATGTCCAGGGGATTTATTGGGTTTCAATTTACGGATTTCAGCAGTCATCGCCCTTGGGGTGACTATTGGGATATGGATCGCCTCATGGCGCCGCAGTGGCTCCTTGTAGAGGTCTTCCACAGCAGCCTCCACGAGATCAGTGAAGTCTTGGTCCTGGGGTTCCTTCCTCGGCTCGAATTGGCTTTCCAAATGATCCGCGAAAGCTGTGGCCTTATCTTGGGGCTCGTAAGCGAGTCTCCCGTGAGTGCCATGCAACGGATGCTGGTAAAGAGTTTTGTCCCTCCTGAGAGACTTGATGATCTTCCAGGGGTGCTTTTCCTGGAGATCCACGTTTCTGAAGGTGTACTCCCAGGCCACCTTACGGTGGGCACGGAGCAGCCGCCTTGCCAGGTATTTGAACCGCTGGTAAACTGCTCCTATCCTGGGATGACGGAAACGCTACCATAGCTTCTGAACAGCTGCCTTGGCTTTTAGCAGCTGCCGAATCTCGTTTGGAATGGACAGTGTGCTGGTTGGGATACGGTGAGTGTGTGCGCTCACCGCTTGACGGACTTGTTGGGAGAAACTCATCGCCGCTGCCTCCAGCGCCTCGACATCGTCGATGCGTGGATGAGGGTCGATGGTTTGGTTGAGTTTGAGGATGATTGCATCCCAGTCGACCTCAAGTTCCCAGTCTGAGTTTAACAGAGCTGGCATGGTGACGTCGGAATCGACCGTGACAGGGTCATGGTTGAAGTCCAGTTCGTTCACCGCCGAGAGGTCTAGGTGAAATGGAAAGTTCTTTGTGATCATGTTGTCGATGACATCCGGCCTGCCGCGGGCCAGATGGAAAGTTGGACCTCACGGCCCATGGGCGGCGAGATTGGGGTCACCGCTTATGAGGCGGTAGAGCCCTCGTCCCCTCTGGTTGCTCGTACGGCTGTGCCAGAGCCCGTGTTTCGCGTTGAGGTCTCCTGCGATTAAAACCACTGGGTGTAGGTTGAGAAGGGTGATGTAATCAGCTTCGAAGAAGTGATTGCCAGGTAGGTCACATGCCGCTATCAGCAGGGTGTCCTGTCCGCCGACTAACAGCCGGACGGCGCAGGCCTCCACGTGCTGTAGGGCAGGGAGAGGAACGTGGGTGTGCGTGATGATGTTTTTCACGAGTATAGCTGTACCGCCACCCCGCCGACCGTTTCGATCGGAGCGGTGGGTGACGTAACTTGGCAGCGAGAAGTCGATACCAGCATTCAGGTGCGTCTCACAGATCATTAGGATGTCAATCCTGTAGGACTGTACAAACTCTAACACTCCAGGTCGCTGATCCCGTATACCGTTTGCGTTCCAGAATGCAGCACGTAATGGTCTCCTGACAAGTCGGGGGGCCATTACTCATCGGTGCATGGGAAAAGTTCCTCGAGTGTTTGGAGGAGGATAGTGTGCTTTTCGAGGAAGTCTAGCCTCGGGTCTTCTATCTTCTCCTTGCAGTCCCTAAGTATTGGGAGAACTCTCATAAAGAGGTCGCCGAACCACAGGGAAAGCTCCCTGAATTCGTCGACATACTTCGCAGAGATGGACCCACCGAAGGATGCAAGCGCCGCTGCAGGTGCTCTCGCAGATGCAGGCGCCCTAGTGGGTGCAGGTTCTGCAGCTGGTGCGGCGCTGGCGCTGCGGCCGGGCCGGTAGACTCAGCTGGGGTCTCCTCCCTGATGGGAGGGGCTGCAGCCTGTGTAGCAGGCTTAGCTGTCCGTGGCGCCTTGAGGCTCTTATTCGGACGCTGCTGGCGCAGTGCCTCCTGTGGAGGTTTTGGTGCTGTGGGCTGTGTAGCCGCCTGCTCTGCTACCTGCAGAGTGCGCTCTGCCCTTCCGAAGACTGCCGCGAATGAGACTCCTGGACGGACATTTGCCAATCCCGCATTGCCTCCGCGGCGGCTCTCTATGATTTTCTGCCACGCCACGCAGCCTTTGTATATGCTGATGTGATCCTGGCGGCAGTTTGCACATGTGTTCTCCTCAGGCGCTTTGTCGCAATCCTTGAGGAGGTGGGGACCAGCACACCGCATACACCTGTAGCATTGGACGGCTCCACCCTGACCGTGAAAGCGCTCGACTTTCACGACAGTGTGGAACAGCACCCGAACAGCGTCGATGGGCTGAACCGCCCTTCCAGGAACATTGTCCACCACAACAAGGAAGAGAAGCATAGGTATACGTACAGAGCCTTCCTCTGCGTGTACTATTTTCCTCAGCTGGGCGACAGAGCTCCTACTGCAGAGCGAGTTTTACCTCCTCTGGTGGGCACTCGGAATCCAGTGCCCTCATAACCCGTCTTTCGACGTTGGGTCTCTGGGGGCAGTAGGAGTAGAACGGGATCTGTAAATCCCGTAGAACCTGCTTTGCAGCGTCGAAATCCTGCTGGTGTTGATATGTACCTTGCGAGGCTTCCTCTTGGCCTCGAAGGGGTTCTTCAGCGTGACCGCCAGCTTTCGCATGACGCCCACGTGGTTTTTGAAGCTGTCCACTATGATGAGCGGAAGGTTGGAGCCCCTTTTGGATAGGGATTGGGGTGCCTGTGCAGGTTGGCCCTCTGGCTTAGGACCAGAGTTACTCAGCCGTCGTCCCTGTACGACGGTGGAGGCTTCCTGGTCGACGGTCACCCTCTGACCTTGTCAGAGAGAGGGGAGTAGGATTGGCTCACAGGAGCTGGTGCCTCCGTGACCGGGGCAAGGCCCTGAGGACGCTCCAAAGCTTTTCTCTTCATGGTCCTTGTTTTTTTGGCGGCAGGAGCCACGGGATCGTAGAGGTTGAGGGTTGTTACTCATCGTCGGTCTATGGTCCGACATTAGTCGAGTCTTCGCAGTTGCCATCCGGTAATTGGCAGCCGGAGGGAGGCGCCTGAGCGAGCCATAGACTCTGGGTTTTGGACCAGCGTTGTCTCGTGGTCTGACAAGTATTCGTCAAGGAAAAACAGAAGACAGTAAGAAGCTTAGCTCATTTCTCTGTTCGTTGCTGCTGTTGCGTCTATGCTCTCTGACGGCCAGTCTAAATGAAGGCCTGCTGCTGCTGCTGCTGCTGCTACCGCCATTAAGACCAGTGAAAGCCTGGCTCTCGGCCGGAAAGTAATTCGGTGGTGATTTACCTCACCTAAAGCTGCTTTAGGGCTTAATTCGCCCTCCTCAGCTAGTATGTTGAATGTCGTGCTTTCGCAACATTAGTTCATCTTATCGTGGACTGCAGCTTCCAAAATTGCTACAGAAGTAACAACCTTTCATCATGAGATTCACATAATTAAACCAATAATTATTCATAGATATTACGTAAGAAAATTCCATATAATAAGAGCACTGAAACCTATATTGTTGCCAAAATCAATATAGAAAAACATTCAAATAAAACTGTAAATTAGCTTTTAGCGCTATCTCTTTGAGCTTCAGTTAACTATTTCAAGGCAGCCTCGTTAGCTGTGCTGCTTTTAGCGTTATCTCTTTGAGCTTCGGTTAACTATTTCAAGGCAGCCTCGTTAGCTGTGCTGGCAGTGCTACTGGGCATAAGTGACGAATGTTGCGATTCATCTGTGGTACAAACGAAATACCTCTGCTTGTAATTTCAACAATCTATGACAAAGATAAACTGAATTTTGGTGTTCTTGATATATATCACAGTAAACAATGTTTGAATTAATGGAAGTTAATGAAGGGAATTTTAAATGTTAAATAAATAATGTAAAGTTATGTCAGCGTTAGTGTGATGATACGTAAGTACGGCTAGTAATGAAATCTCACAATCATAGAAAATACCACAGATTAGAAAATACTAAATGAAAAAATGTGTAGGAATCAGTAGGAATAAAGTTTACAAGCGTGAAGGTTGTGTGCTACTGATACATCTGTCTATGGTTATTAAAACACTAATTTAGGACCTCGACACTAAATTACCTGTTTAATTCCATCTACTGTCACTGGTTTAGGTAAACAAATTTTATACATTTACTTAAAGGCAGATATAGGCCTTGGAATTTCTTTATAACACGTGCTAGTGCTATATAAATCACTTTAAATATTATTTTGCTTCTGTTCCCTGCAATCGGTGGAACTGGTTGTTAAATTCAAGTGTATAGGTGTGGTATAGGTATATGTTCTGTGAAATGTACTTCCTCATTAAAACATCAGGGCATATCAGACCTTTTAAGGGTGAGATTAGGGGCATACATTTACTTTATGGAATTTTAATGTCATTGACTTCAAACAATTTTTTTTAAATGTTGACAAATTTGCGAAAAATACGTAAACAGTAAAATGCTGTATTCTTTCAAGAATATTTTATTATCAAATTAACATCAGGAGACTTTGAATAGGTACTTTATACTACTACATAAGAAATGGTTATACAGTGGATTTATAAAAATATGTTTGAAGTTAAGCATGTCATATCTCTTAACAGATGTTTAGAACTAAACCAAACTTTAAAATTGCTCTATCTCAAAACACCAGTCTCATACCAGTGTTTTCTGTTAGAATGGTTTGCATTTTGCCAAAAATTCAAAAGTACATTTTGACCACTGTGCAACAGTCTTTATTAAATTTTATTCCACCAAAATAAAAGTTAAATGATTTGTGATAGCTACACATGCATAATTCTAAATCATTTTTATTTATTAATTAGTTTTTTATTTTGGGATAGAAGTTTTAGTTTCAGTTCCATAGCTGTTCAGGTTACTAAAGCTCAAGAAAGACCTACATTTAATGATTTCAGGGTAAGTGCATATTAAACTGCCGATTTACAATAGCAGTTATGTAAAAACATCCCTCTGCTATGCTTTGCTGCTTAGGGTCCAGAGTATGTTTCATCTCATTGTAAATTATGCATATACCTTTTAGTTGTGTAATATGTGCATAGCAGCCTGTTCCCCTGTCATAGTCCATATTTGTGATCAGTTTCCAAAATGCTCATGTGCATCAGAATTCATTTTTTCATACCTAAAGCATTTTATTTTGAACCAATTTACTCTCTTCCCCTTTCTGTCCTTAGTGTGGCTGTACATAATTGTTCAGGACAAACCTAATAAATTTATAGTTATATTTTATTAGGGGCAGCTTTTAAACAAGGAAGGCTTTCATTACTAGTGACAACAGCAAAATGGCTTGTGGGTCGTGGTGTACTGGAAAAACTATTCATACTTTCAGACCTTTGATTTGTAGTTGCAACATAACATCTTCAAAGGCATATCATCTGAACATCCCCTTTATCTATGCCAGCAAGTATTACAATCTTTAATTTCTGGTATCAGCGATTCATACCAGAAGCTCTAAATTTTGTCAATGGCCTAAAAAGGATTTTAAACTACTTTATACTTTTTAAGTTACTTTATACTGAAATGTATTACTAAGGAATTCTAATTTCCATGTAAACACTGTTTTAATACAAAAGACTGCATCACAGGAACCAATAAAACATGATTTGTGCAGACAGCTTTTCAAGACTAATAAGCATTTTACCTCTATTTTCCCTCTCTCAAGATGTGAACATTTTCTTTGTCAAAAAACACTTAGGTAACAATATCTTCTTGATGTCATGGTATTTATCAGAATAAAATTTAATTTACTTATACCTAAAACAAATAATACATAGCACCAAAATGGTATAAAAACACACCATCAAGAGAAAATGTATCACGCTACTTTTAACTCAACAATAAATTCACTTTGCTTCACCACTGTGTCTATATAATCTATGAGCACTGGGTGGTCCTAATTAAACTGAAGGGGTTCAATATGGATAACAAATTCAATCATTTTAGTTAATTGATAGAAATTAATCATTTCTTCACACTAGCCATTTATAGGCTAAGGTTTTTGATAGAGTCAACATGAAAAATTTAATGCCCTGGCCGGGATTTGAACCAGGAGATCATTGAATTTTATTATATTTAGTTGGCCATGGTAGCTCAATGGGTTAGAGCGACTGGACGGAAACCAGGAGATCCATGGTTCGAATCCTGGCCATGGCATTGAATTTTTCATGTTGACTATCAAATTCAATCATATTTAAGAGTCATCACAAACTTATTACTACAAATAAACATTTGAAGATGTTTCTGAACATGGGCTTACTTAAATTGAAGGAATTTGCAGCTAAATGTATTGTGAACAGTGTACCAAGGATAGAAGAATCACCTTTTAAGGTAAGAGAATACCCCAAAATATATTAAAAGTGCCTTCAAAATTTAGATTTTTCATGTTCTATATAAAATCAGAATTTAAGGTGTATACAATCTAATATTAAAATGTTTATGAACTTCAATCAGATCTTGGCAAACTACAGCCTAGGGTCTAAGCCAGACCATAAATTGCTGTTTTTGTACTCACATACAAACTTCAGAAAGTATAAATAAAAAGAAATGGTTTGTCCATATTAGTTTGATTTATTAATGGTTTTAAAATAATTAAATATAATTAATGTATTTCTCTTCATTTTCTGCAGTTATAAAATATGCCTGCACATATGTAAAACCTCTTTCTGTATTCATTAATTCAGAACTATTTACAATTTTCTACTCTGAATTGCCTCTGGCATAAACCTATCTTAACATCACGCTTATCGATACATGTATGCCATGCTCCTGCTGATCTATATACTAAATTACAATTTACATAAAGTCAAACCACCTATAGATAGTATCCCTTAATTATTGATTTGATAGTGCAGTTCTTCACCTCCAATTTTATCTAATTTTTCTTAGTAATTGTCCTAACCTTGTGAACCTTTATTATTTTCTTTGTTATCATAATCCTTATTTTTATTATATGTTTTTGTAATTGTTGCCATTTCTGTGAAACAAATTGGTTCTTAAAACCTTTTAATGCACTTGTCAAACTATAAAAACACTTTAGCTCCACCTACATTTAAAATTAGGACATGTTTCGAGGAAGATGCGAGGAACACATTTCTTTCACACTAGCCATGTATAGGCTAAAGTTTGGATGAGTAGAACCAGACTGAAAAATTCAATGCCATAGCCGGGATTTGAACCACAGATCTCCCGCTCTCTGTGCGGTTGCTCTAACCAACAGAGCTACTATGGCCAACATGCCGACATGACATTAAATTCTCCAACTGACTCATGTGTTTCCCGGTAGACCATAGGGGTTCTCATATGCTATGAGACACGCACCTTTTGTGGCGACTTACTATACTGTAAGTACTTAAGTCGCAGGCTTCATAGTTAAACCAATATGTCTTATTTTAGGTAAATTTATGGAAATAATCATTTTTTTCACACTAGTCATGTATAGGCCAAGGTTTGGATTAGTAGTTCTTCCATATTTTGGTCTCCTTACAATTAATTATATAATGGAAATCAGTTTCAATGCTACTACATAATGGATATATTCATTCAAATTTCTTTTTCATACCCCTTAATATTATCATTTGAGTCCTAAATCGAGCCCAACCTTCTCTGCTTAATATATCAGAAGTTTCTATATATTTTTCTTTCTCCCAGTCATATTTAATTTGTCTATACAGCATTAGACTCTTTTTATTCGTAATACTACTGAAAATTTCTTGTTTGTCAGTGCAAGTTCCCCATCCTCTGACCATTTACAAGAATCCTTTTTCTAGATTTTCCCTTTCCTTCTATACATTACTCATACCAATCCATTAGAAACGTAGGCCGCGCCGTGGCTCAGTGGTTAGACCGCTTGGCTCTCACCAAGGTGGCCCGGGTTCGATCCCAGGCAACCGCAAAGTGAGATTTGTGGTGGACAACACAGCGCTGGGGCGGGCTTTCTCCAGGATCTCCGGTTTCCCCTGCCATCTCATTCCACTGGTGCTCCATCTTCATCTCATGTATCATCAGTGTCATCGCCTGCGATGCCGTATGTAGTAAAAGCAGGCGTTAAACTCTACACACATTAGAAGCATATGTAATTTTATAACAAATACTAACTTAAAATATATGCTGTTATGACTTTAAACAATTGATTGAAAATTTTAAACACTGTTACTTACATTTTTATAGATATTATTGAGCGACTAGTTTTGGAAGTTGTTTCCAATTTCAACCTCGAATCTCTCTATTGTTATTTGCTGTCTTCTCTCTGATGGTGGAACTATAAACTTCTTTGTTAAATTATTGATTGATTGGATTTCAAAGTTCATTACGTGGTCCTTATTTTTCATTATTAAGAAGTTCTCCAACTTCAGATAGTTTTTTCATAACTTGAACACACTGCTAAATTCCTCCAATCATGCATAGCTGAAACACTGTTTTAGAAAGATCTACTCTCTCATTGATCTAATGCTGAACCAATATTTTAAGTACTCTTTTCAATCATTGTGCCGTGTGTAAACTAGTGTAGAAGAAATGATTAATTTCCATCGATTTACTTAAAAACATAGTGGTTTAACTATGAAGCCTGGGACTTAAGTACTTAGAGCATAGTAAGTCACCATAAAAATGTGTGTATCTCATTGTGTATGGAGAATCCCTAGTGGTTTACTGGAAAACATATGAGTCAGATGGAGAATTTGTCATGTTGGCATGTTAGCATAGTGGCTCAGTGGTTAAGTGTAACCATATGGAGACCGGGAGATACGTGGTTCAAATTCCAGCTATGGCATTGAATTTTTCAGTTTGGCCCTACACATGCAATCTTAGAAGACGTTCTTGAGAAATGGTTTTCTCTTAATGTAATTGTTACGTTACAACCAAAGATAAAAATGTGTATTTCTCAGAATTAATTTTTTCACTGCATGTGGTCGGTAATATTGATGTGTCTCTAAAACTACTTTATATAATTACTTGGTAATTATATGAGGACTTTTTTTGCATATGATTTAATCCCTCCCAAAAAATATTAATATATACGTTAGGACATTTCAGGAAAGTTAAGATTATCTTTTTGAAGAAGAAAGGTGATGTGGTTGGCACCCATTTAGTGAATAAATGAAGCAAAGAGATATATAAATAAGTTGAAAATCAACACAATTCTCCCACAATTATGTCCCTAAGAATTTGTTAAATGAAAGTTTAGAAATTAGCTTTCTCAGTGGTATTTTATAAACTCAGACATTTTTAAGTCAGTTATTTATAAATTGTATAAAGAATAATTATTTTATAAATTTATTTCCTCCAATTATAATATGAATGAAATGGGTGAAATGATGCTCACATGAGTCCAGGATACATAGAGCTTAAAGGTATGTGACATCTGTCTTGCAGATAAGGGAAAACCTCGGAAAAAAGTCCTATCTAGGTAACTCACCCAGACCGAGATTCAAACTTGGGACCTCTTGAACATGCTACTTGCTGTCCACACTACCGAGGTGGACAAGAATAATTCTGATTATTCTCTTCTTTTAAATGAGTATTATAATGAACAAATGCAACTTTGTCAACGGTAGAGAGAATTGTGAATGTATCATATTAATTTTAGTTAATTGACGGAAATTAATCATTTCTTCACACTAGCCAGGTACGAGAACCCCGAGTGCTCTACCGGGCAAATATACGAGTTAAATGGAGAATTTAATGTCATGACAGCAAGTTGGCCATGGTAGCTCAATGGGTTAGAGCAACTGGATGGAAACCAGGAGATCTGTGGTTCAAATCCCAGCCATGGCAATGGATTTTTCATGTTGACTATGTACCATATTAACTTTTTTGCTTTTCTTTTCTGTAAACAATAGTATCACTGTTACTGATACATTTTTATTTTTTCCTCAGACTCTGACAGTACAGTACTGCACATTTGGACAACTGGGAAGACGTCAGATTAGAAATTGAAGATTAAACAATTTAAATTGAAATATTCAATCTGGAAGTGTGTTTTCATCAGATTCTGGTTTCAAAACAAGTAAATATTCTTTTTCCATGAACTTATAATGGAGTCAAACAATGTTAATGAAACAAATAAAATGTGTACCCAAGTAGTAGTGAAACAAGAAACTTGTTTGCCGGAAACTGCATCAACTGAGACACCATTTGAATCTGAAGCAACTTGTGGTTCAGATGTTCATATGAAGAATGAGTCACCTGCATTTGCTTCAGTTTTTATTCCTGATATACAAGATTATGAAATACAACCCAAGGTTGAGGTCAAAGAAGAACCTGATTGCTTGGAAACAGATGAACTGAAATCCGAATCTGAAGAGTTTCATATTGAAGATTCAGAGGTAAGGATATATGAAACTAATTTTGTGCTTGCTTGTGTGCGTGTGTGTGAGACTCTTGTCAGGAAAACGTCCATGCGTCTGGAACAGCATAATTCAAAAATAAACAGTTAGGTCAATATATCAAAATTTAACTGTATTGGAACACCACAGTGAAGTGAAACAATTATTAAATTGTAAATGAGTCGTATTTATTACACATCAGCTTCACTTACGCACCTATATTGAGGACATGTTTCGCGAACCATTGTTCGCATCATCGGCTCTAATGCAACTAAAGCTTGATCCAGTGGTGTGGGTAGTTCTGGAGTTGCTGCTGCCATCTGTTGATTTTGTGATGAATTTAAATGCGCGGTTGTCTTCTGGCGGGATTTCGAAGTTCATTAGTTGGCTTTTGTTTTTCTATGTATATTCTCTCCCATATGACGAGTTCACTATGTTTTTGTACATATTTTAGTAATGTGGTGCTATCTTCAATTTAATGATTTTTAGATCAGAAATTAGCTGCTTTTGCGGACTTATCAATATTTTGTATCTTAAGTGCCTAAAATGTTCTTTCTTTCTAGTGCCTATGTTTCTTTTTTTCCTCCCTATGGAAATTTTTTCACAGTCTTTACACTTAATCTTGTAAATGCCTGACCTTTCTTCTGGTTTTATCTTATCAGTATTATTACTGTTAAGTAGGTTTTTAATGTTGTAATTGTTTTTTGGTGCCAATGTTATATTGTATTTCTTGAATATGTTTTGGAACTTTTTGAGGCCCAGGGGTGGTAAGTAAATTTAGCAAATCTAATTTCTTGTTTTATTGGTGAAAGAGCTGTGATCTGTTTTAATCTTTTTTGAAGTTTGAATGATTTTATTTTTTTATCTACAGGCTTTTTCCATATCCATTTTTAATTGCAGTTTTTAAGATTTGATGGTATTCTTTCTGATATTCCTTGCTGGCTGAGGGGTAGGTGTACTAATCTGTGTGTGAGACTGTTGATGGTGGCAAGTTTGTGTTGAATTGGGTTGAAACTATTTGCTTTGATGTAATTATCTGTGTGTGTTGCGACCGGCTGGTCGTCTGCTTGCGCATGCATATATGTGCACCTTTGGACTTAGAAAATATTCTTGCATCGCACAAAAGAAAGGTTCTCCAATTTTTCCAATATATGCTTTGATATCACTCCGGCTTCATTTCAAAGCTATGTGATAGATAGGGAAATACTTTGTACATTGGCTATATGCATGGTAGCCAAGCAGTAAAATGCATCTATCTCGTAAGTGGACCAACATGAGTTTCAATCCTTGATGTGCATATTTCTTTTTATTAACACACAACACAACACAAATAACATATTCTTGTTATAAATATGAAAAGCAGAAGCATTATTAACAGTGAAGTATTCTTCATATTTGAGTTTGATTTATGAGTCACTATGTTTACACACAAACTTCACTTACTTGTTGTTGTATAATTGAAACGTTTTCAAGATCATTCGATCTCATCCTCAGCTGTTTGGTGACTCAATATTCTTGTTGTTTTCAAAATAAATGCAATGTTATTAGAAAATTGCCTTAATACTGGTTGTGTAAACACTCGGGCTCATTCTTTTGTTATGAATGGTGTTGGCATATAATGCGAAGTATCCTCTCATGAAAATTTCGCTAGGCAATTGGTCTCATCCGTGCCCCCCAGAATGAGGGCTGTAATAGAAGCAGAGGGTTTACACATCCAATACTACATTAATTTCCATTTTTATTTGATTTTACGTATATAAATAAAACATTTATATCAGTAGTGTAAAACGGAGTAGTGTGTTCAGTTTTTATGTGTGAGCATAAATGCCATAAAATCAAGTAAACCTTAGTAATTGGAAGTTATATTACAATGTACATAATACACATTTTGTATTTCTACAATAAAGAAAATAAAAATGATGTCTGGGATTTAAACCTTTGTAGGTCTATTTCCTGCATACTAGCCTGTAGCCGCTTGGCTCTCAGTGCACATTTAGTAACTGAGATTCAGTACAAAATTGAATCGAGAATATATTGACACATTGCTTCACTCACACTGTTTTATTCACAGGACATGTTTCAAGAGCTCTTGCTCCTATCCTCAGCTGATACTCGACTAGTGCAAGTTGTAGTGGTTTCTTCTTTCTCCGTATTGTCAATAGATGGCGTGATGTACTTGTCAAAGATGTCCGGTGGTGGAGTTTCAAAATTCATGACTCTATGACGATTTTTGTTAATGAAGATTTTTTCCCATACGGAAAGGTCTATGGGGTGAATAACGTATTTTATTAGAGATGTTTCCAAATTGATGTCATGTCTAGTATTCAAAAAATGAAAAGCCACTGCTGATTTTTCTGTTTCACCATTTTTAATGTTTCTCATATGTTCTTTAGTTCTGATGTTAATATTTCTTTTTGTTTTTCCTATATAAATTTTAGGGCAAGTTTCACATTTGATCTCATAGATTCCTGGTTTTTCTTTGGTAGTGATTGAATTTTTGGGAGGGCCTTTTAACAAATTTCTGATATTAAACCTGTTTTGAGGTGCAAGAGTTATGTTGTGTTTTGAGAAGATTTTTTGGAATTTGTTATAGGCTGATGGGTGGAAAACAGGTTTAATATCAGAAATTTGTTAAAAGGCCCTCCCAAAAATTCAATCACTACCAAAGAAAAACCAGGAATCTATGAGATCAAATGTGAAACTTGCCCTAAAATTTATATAGCAAAAACAAAAAGAAATATTAACATCAGAACTAAAGAACATATGAGAAACATTAAAAATGGTGAAACAGAAAAATCAGCAGTGGCTTTTCATTTTTTGAATACTAGACATGACATCAATTTGGAAACATCTCTAATAAAATACGTTAATCACCCCATAGACCTTTCCGTATGGGAAAAAATCTTCATTAACAAAAATCGTCATAGAGTCATGAATTTTGAAACTCCACCACCGGACATCTTTGACAAGTACATCACGCCATCTATTGACAATACGGAGAAAGAAGAAACCACTACAACTTGCACTAGTCGAGTATCAGCTGAGGATAGGAGCAAGAGCTCTTGAAACATGTCCTGTGAATAAAACAGTGTGAGTGAAGCAATGTGTCAATATATTCTCGATTCAATTTTGTACTAGTTTGTGCTTCACTGTCCCTACGCTTCTTTCAAGTTTATACTTTAACTGAGATTCAATTGTGAGAGGATTCAGTACGACCAAGTACGATGAAGCCGAAGAGAAGTGCCCCGTGACACCATTGTAAACTGGCCATGGAAATGATGTGGACTTAGAGAAAAATATATGCTTCCAGAGTCTGGAATTATTTTTTTTTTTTTTTCCAAAGGGTGTATAATCAAATTGTAACCAAATGTTTCTGGTTATTTTCAATTTTGATACCTATGATAGGCAGCTTGAAGCTCAAAATTACATTTTTTAAATTTTCTGTATGTGAGGTTTACCTTTCCACACAAAAACTACCGGCTCTTCTTTCTAATATGCGACGCAGCAATTTTTTTCTAATTCCTTCACACTTTTTGATGTTTTTATATACAACCATGGTTTTTAATATGATTTCTTTACTTTTAGTGCAATTTCGTGTTGGGAGGGCATTCTAACATTATAAATTGTTTGTTTATTTACTTACTGCGTCCTGTTTTTCATTCATCAATTTTATGATGACCGGTACTGATAATTTCCCCCCTTGCAGTATACTTACTGTCATTTGACATCATGCACACTTCGGGGCAGAAGCCGACCCAGTCTGATACAGTCCACGAACTCATACATGTATTTTCTATGGAGCACTCCATTATCATCGTGTTGTAGGATTGTTTATGTGTAAAGAAGTGCATGAGTAACAAAATTTGACCGGGTGCTAACTTAGCCTGCTCAAACCATGTTCCTTTGCACTGGGGCACTTTTGCAGAGGTTGGCTACAAGTTTTACATATCTTTATCATGTTGGCTGCAACACTTTCCTGCATGGAAACAGAGAGTGGTACTAACTTCCTAGGCCTGGTTATGAGGTAAAGCTTTATGTTCTAAATAGAACAAGAAAAGTGCTGATATGTAGAGAAATTATAAAGAGTATTTATTTACCCATTGATGGAGAAAGTTCTAAAATATATATTATGAGAAAAATGTATTCACATTTGTTTATTTTTTACAAAATATGTAATTCATATGAAATAAAATTTTGCAAATATTCTTGTTGGACCTAGATCAAAATATTAAGCTTTGTTTTAGAAACATATCAGAAAAGAAGAACATTTATATACAAATCTGGGTCCTAATGATGAAGCATTTTCAGTTGGGTGTTTTAAGACATATACCATTATCTAAGAATCATCAGCTAAGCTGAAATTGAGGCTGATAACTTTTCAGATTGGCCTTACATGTACAAGTTTGCACATAAAAAAGTGGAAATGTAGGCACAAACTGAAATAAGTCTATTCTGTTCCAGGGCAACAATAAAGATGATGAGGAGTACATATTGCCCGAATCAACAAGGTAAGACTACTGGATTTTTATGCACAAAAAAAAGTATATGAATTTATAGCCAATATTCTGAACAAAAGTAGATAAAAACTTTTATTTTAAATAACAGTTCATATTATATTACAAGCTTAATAAGTGTTCCGATTATACTTAATTACTGTTCCACAACATGCTCATGGATAGGTGGCGCATTTGTTCTTGACGAATGAAAATTTTATACGAAAGGCTGGGTGCGAATCACACTACCCATTTTTTGTGGGAATGCTGGTATGTGGAGAGAGAGGTACAGTGTACATTGAGATGTTCATTTACATACATGCTGCTGAGCTGTTTGGCTTCTTCTTCATATACTCATAAATATTAGCAATAACCTCACGACTTTGACTATGTAGAGTTTTTCCTTTTATTTTTGACACTGTAGGAGGCATTGTCATGTTAATAACTAATACATAACCACATAACTAACTAGCAAGATAATCACATCCAATTTACTATGGAAGTAGAAAGAGACAACACCCTACCCTTTCTGGACCTCAAGATAACTAGAAATCATCATGGTGTAGATTTTGGAATATACAGGAAGCCCACACACATAGATAATTACATAAAGAAAAATGAATACAACCCAGTTTCACATCAACTAGCTGCCTTTAGAAGTCTAATTCACCGGCTATACAACGTCCCACTGAGTAAGGATGAATTTTTGAAAGAACAACAACACATAAAAGACATAGCGGTATTAAATGGATTCAACCCAGCCATCATAAGGAATATGATGAAGAGGAAAGAAAAACTGAAGATAAGATAAAAAAATACCACTCTCACACCACTTAATAACACAAATTGGCAATATAGAAAATTCACCTACCATCCATGGGCTTTTAGAAAATTTGAACGAATCTTCAAAAGACTAAACTTAAAACTAGCACCCCAAAACAAATTCACTCTGAGGAACCTGCTAAATAAGCCACTGAAAAATACAATCCCCAACAATTTGAAATCAGGAATTTATCAGATTAATTGTGAAACCTGTGAAAAAAGCTACATAGGAAAAACTAAGAGAAACATGTTAACCAGGCAAAAAGAACACCAGAGGAACATTAAGTTGAAACAAACAGAAAAATCTGCAGTTTCACACCATTTTTGGACAGAAAACCACAACATTGGCCACAACATTAAACTGTTAAAATCTTTAAGTACACCCATAGAATTGGATATTTGGGAAAAAATTTTCATAAACAAAAACCGTGATAAAGTTATAAATTTTGAAATCCCGGCATTAAATGAAGTATTAAAACTTAGTGCCCCTAACACCAGATGGCAGAGTGATCGGAACTCCATAGTAGTGGAAGAAGAGGAAGGTTCATCTAGTCACCAAACAGCTGATGATGAGATCGAATGATCTTGAAAACGTTTCAATTATACAACAACAAGTAAGTGAAGACTGAGTGTAAACATAGTGACTCATAAATTCAAATTTAAATATAACTAGCACTTGTTAAAACATTTGCATGTATATAGCTACAGTGTGATTTATAAAAGAAGATATGTGAAGGTCATCAGGCAAGGGATGTGAAGGGTATGAAGGGAAGGTCGTTGCTATGGTAATGTAAACAAAGGTTGCCAGATTGGATACATTGGTGAAGTGGGTGAATCACATACTCCTCAGCTCAGTTATCGCTAGTTGTATGCGGGAAACAGAGTTTGCCTAGTTGTGCTGTGTATTGTTAGCCTACTTTGTTAAAACACAAAATACGTTTTTATGGAAGCTAGACGTAGTGGCGTTAGGATTAGAGGTGGACCAAGGAATCATGACCCAAGGCAAAGATCAACGTATGGTTGGGGTGTTACATTGCATAGCCAAGCTAGAGGATTTGTTCTCTTAGAGAATTCTTCCAACAGGAAGACGAGAGTTTGCTCCTTATCAATGAACAGCTTATTCCTTTTATCCAAAAGCGACAGTCTCATGTCAGTAGATATGCTTGCACCTAAAAGAATACCTGCCTCGGTAGCACAGATGGTAGCATGTCTACCTCACGTTCAAGAGGTCCCGAGTTCGAATCTTGGTCAGGTTGAGTTACCTGGATAAGGGTTTTTCTGGGGGGTTTTCTTATCCTGGAAGATGAATGTTGGGTAACTCTAAGCTCCATGGACCCTGGGCACATTTGAGCATCATTTCACCCAGTTTATTCACCATCCAATGCCTTAACATTGGAGGATGTAAAATTAACAAAAAAAAAGGTAAAGGAATTCCTGTGGGTCAAAATTCCGGCTAATCGGCGGCATTGATATGAACATGTCAATTAACAAAGTCGTTAATAATAGTATATTGTGATACTAATGTATACAGAACAAGGAAAGGTTTGAAAAAACGAGCTGCTTGAGCCGAGTTTTTTCAATTCTCGAGATTCTATTATGCGCTTACCACATGTGTGTTGCACATTATTTTTTGTACTATATGTATTTATATGGATCTGAATTTCAGTAGTCAAGATATTTTAGCTGAAATATTAATAAATATAATTCAAGATAAATGTTAGATTTTAAAACATGCATCGCGTATGTGTTTCTCTGGAGAAATACTGCACTAGTGTGGGAATGTTAACTTACGATGCATAGCAACAATAACAGTATATATGGATTATTAGTTACATAGTGCAAACAATTATTTAAAAGAACTCACACATGTGAAGACCCTACAGTGAATGTGTGAACAACTTATTTCTGTTTTTAAAGTGGGCTAATACAGATTAACTATGCATATTTTTGTTGGGGTAAGATAACTCAAACCTTTGTTTATGTTTGGATTGTTGAGGGGATAAAGAAAGGGGATCTGGTGGGCAACATTGCACTACCCATGTGGAGAAACAGATGACTTTCACGTATCTTCATTTAAAAATCAGACTGTATACCACACTAAACTTTTGCAGTCTACTGTGTACACAAATGACAAAGGAAAGAAGAGCTGTTTGTTATCGTAATGTGAACTATTTGCTGACCATTTATTAAGGGTAGGCCAGCTCACTAGATTTCCACTGAAGGTCATTTGTCAAGAACGAACACACAACTTATACGTTTGACTGATGTAGCCTCTTTGTACTGCCATTAGGCATAGTCTAACAATCAATGCAGTAGCATTTCACTTTTGGAATGAAAACCATGACATTGATCCAAATCCAAAATTATTAAAAGGAGTGATAAACCAAAATAAATTGACAACATGGGAGAACATATTCATATGGAAAAATAAGGATCGCATAATGAACTTTGAAATCCCACCAGTAGATAATTTGACAAAGAAGTTCATAGTTCCACCACCAGAGAGAGAGCAGACAACAACAGATGCCAGTTGGAAAGAGATTGAAAATGGAGGCGAATGCCTTTGAAACTAGTCTCTCATAAATATAAGCAAGTAAGTGATGAGTATTAATAAACCAATACTTAACTTTAGCAGAGGATGTTTCATGTTGTTAATTGACTCATTGTTTATCTTTTTAAAAGATTGTGTTTGTGTAAAGGAAATAGTGTTTGCTGCATAGCAATTTCAAGAATGAATAGAGAAAAAATATTTACATTGATAAATCTGTTTATAATCCAGAAGGGTCTTGATAAAATAGCTGACCTGGTTAAATTATGCAGCAGGTCTCGCAGTGGTACACTCCTGGTAGAAGTGCATTCAGCTTCCCAAATAGCAAGAACACTAAAGGGCAGCATGTTAGTGAGCTATGCTATAAAGACCAAAATGTACAGGAGCTTGAACTCCTCACACAGTGTAGTGTGCATTGGATGGTTTGATCAATGAAGAGATTCAAGATAATCTTGAACAAGGAATTTTATCTGTGTATTTTAATTTTATATTGTGTATTGTAATTTTAATCTCAAGTCTATATGTTTTGTCAGAACAACTGTCAGAATGTGCTGAAAAAAAAAAGCTGGAAATAATCATTCATTACGATACTAAATCTGTAATTGATGTAATAGATAAATTGTGTGCTATGTACAATGTAGTCAGAACAACATGAAGGTGGCCAATGGTAATTTTTAGCCATATGTTGAATAATGAAGGTATTAATTCTAGGGTTACCAAAACAAATGTTCCACAAGACAGGAATGTTTGAAAGTGCTGTCCTTAACATTACTAATGCAACAGCTACAGAGAAGAGCAACAGCATCAAAGCTACCCAATGATCGGAAAGAGCTTCTAAAGAGAGATAAAGCTGAACAACCAACAGCAGAAGAGTTGCTGAATGCACTAGAATCACTGAAAAAGAAACGAGGTGAACCCTGCAGTAAAGACAAAAAGAACAGCAAAACTAAATATGCAAGTGGGAAATCCAATGCTCCCCTGTGTTTGAGAAAACATGCCAAAATTATCTTCAATAACTACTTAGTCAGGGAAAACAGAAGAAATAGCTGATGACTCTGAGTAACTGAGCATTTCCAATGACAAGATGTATTTTAAAAGAATAAGTTATTCTCCTTACATATACTTGAGACAAATTATAATGTACACTTTATTCATATTATATAGTGTGATCCATATAAACCTGAACCATTTCAATAGGCCATAACTTATGAACCAATAATAGGACACACGTGCAACATTGGGAGAATATAATACACATATAATTTAAATCTCAGAGAAAATGTTGGAAGTGTCCTCCACCAGCATCTATACATATTTGCACTGGTCTCACCATATTCTCTGAGTTTTATGGAGAGTATCCTCGCCAATGTTACTTATTTTGGTTTGAATGGATTCCTTGGGAACATCAATTGTCCGTGGCTTATTCTTGTACACTCTGTTTTTTAGATACCCTCACAAGAAAAAATCCGGTGAGGCTAGATCAGGGGATCTGGGGCCACTGACTTCTTGAGATTATTCGATTATCAAAGAAATGGGTTACAAGTTCCATGGTGTCATTAGATGTATAGCACGTTAATCCATCTTGCTGGAAATAACCTGCTTTCAATTCGCTATCATCTCTGTAAAACTTCAGAGAATATGGTGAGACGAGTGCAAACATGTATAGATGCTGGTGGAGGACACTTGCAATATTTTCACTGAGATGTAAATAGTGTAATGCAATCTCCCATTTGTGTATTATATTCTCCCAAAGTTGCACGTGTGTCCTGTTATTGGTTCAAAAGTTATGATCTATTTAAATGGTTCAGGTGTATATGAAAGACACTATGTTTTAGCTGATGTATTTAATGTGACTACACTAATAAAAGTCATGTATATTTAACCTAAATAAAGCCAAAAATTGGGAGAAAAAGAAAAATGAGAACAAAAAGAAATACAGGCCTATAATCACCTGCAACTAATGGTGTTCGGCCAAGGCACGCACCTCTTTTTTTTTAATGTGGAAGGAAAAAATGGAATTTACCCACACCAGCCCATGGAGCTGGTGACATAGGAGTCCCCGCCTCGGTGGAGTGCACCGTTGTGGAATACTTACTAAAAACCCTCCACTACCTAGGGTAGCAACCCTGGCGATGTTTTGCTGGTCCCGCATTAAGCACCCAGATTCAGTTGTCGGTTATTTGTATGCGGCGAACCGCTATGGTGTGTTGGGGAGGGAGGCGTCATGGTCACAGGACCCAGATGCCCACCTTTCCATAATTGGTAATCTTGGGCAATGTGCCGCGCGTTCAGGATGTAATCAGGTCTGCGCACAGTGCTTATGTCATTAGTAGTCTAATCTAATTCTCCTAGTCCCGGTGTATGGGTGGGTCAAGTTGTATCTATGCTACTGTACATAACATGCAGGTGACATAAAAATCAGCCTGGGGGCGTCATCACTATATAGTATAGTATCTGTAGGTAACGTCAAGCTTAATTGAAGTATAGCGTATAATAACTATTTGTTAATGGAACTAATATATGTATGTTTCTTAGCCTTATGGCTGTGTCTGTCACTCGTGTCCATTGGTGTGCAAATTGTCGTCATCAGTGCACACATGGCGGGCGGCCTGCCTATCTGATGCAGGTGCAAGCCTGTGCCACTTGCAGGGGGGGGGGGGGGGGGGGCCTCTACCCCCGGGTCCGCCTTCGCTGTGTAGCACAAGGTCTTCGAGGGCTGCAGAAGGGCAGTGGGTGTCTTGATTGTCTTGTTGTTAGTTAATTGGTGGGTTGCATAAGTCGAGTGAGATAGTCATTCACGTCTGCATCATCGGTGTGATTCTTTATCGGGATGGTCCTGTAAAACAGTGACAGGGGCCTTTTGTGTTTGCCTATGTTGGCGTCATACTGTCCCAGGTTCGTAATGAGGGGATTAAAGTGATTCTCGCAACTTTTGTACATGTTAAAGGCTAGCCGCTTAATAAATTGTTCTATGGTGTGCATGTTAAGATTGTTGTGGAGGATGTCTACTGGTGCGGTCCTGTGGTACTTTGGTAATTATCCTTAGTATTTTGTTTTGAAGCACTTGGAGCTGTTTTATGTGTGTCTTTGCGCAATGGCCCCATACAGGGGCTGCGTATGTAATGATTGGTCTTTTCAGTGTTTTCTAAAGTGTTAGATCTAATTTGGTGCTAATTTCTGTGTTTCTATTTAGTAAGGGGTATAGCCGGTGTAGTTGATAGTTGGTGTTTTGTTTGACGCTCTTCACATGCTGAGCGAATGTAAGTTTCCCCTCAGTATAACTCCGAGATATTTTACGTGATCGGTCCACTGGATATTTTCCTGAAATAGTGTGAGTGGCCTTAGGGTAACTTTATGGGATGTTCGCTGCGTGAATAAAACCAATTGTGATTTAGTTGCGTTTACATTTATATGCCAACTGCTTAACCAGGGCATTAGATCATCTAGGGCGCTTTGCAGTCGTCTTGCTTCCATCTTTGGTTTCCACAACTGCGTGGTTATTGCCGTGTCATCCGCGTATATTGATAGTTGCATATTTGCGGTGGTGGGAATGTCATTTATATACACTTTGAATAATACGGATCCCAGGATACTCCCCTGGGGAACCCTGGCTCTTATGTGTCTTGCAGTTGAGGCGGTTTCATTGATTACCACCTCGAAGGTGCATTCGCTTAAGTAATTAGCTGTAAGTTTCACGATGGTATCAGGAAAGTTTAATCTCCTCAGCTTGTATAACAGACCTGGATGATACACCATGTCAAATGCACGTTGGATGTCAAGAAAGACTGCAGCTGTGCATCGGTAAATATTGTAGCCATTCGTAATATTTTCCACAAATCTGGTGAGCTGTAGAGTAGTAGAATGGCTTGCCCGAAAGCCAAATTGTTCATTATTCAGTATGTTATGCTTCTTGATGTGGGTAATTAGTCGCTTCAGTATGACTTTTTCTGCCACCTTACTAACGATGTTTAGTAGGCTGATGGGTCTGTAGTTGTTTGGTAGCTTAGGGTCCTTCCCCAGCTTTGGGAACATTAAAACACATGCCTAACGGAGGGTTAAGCTTTATAGAGCAGGAGACAGTGTGCCAGCCTCGGTAGCGTGGATGGTAATGTCTCTGCCTCACGTTCAAGAGGTCCCGAGTTTGAATCTCGGTCAGGGTGAGTTACCTGGATAAGGTTTTTCCGGGGTTTTTCCCTTATCCTGATAGACAAATGTGGGGTAACTCTAAGCTCCATGGACCCCAGACTCATTTGATCATCATTTCAACCGTTTCATTCATTGTCCAATATAACTTAACATTTCAGGACGTAAAAAAAAAAAAAATAGACAATGTCAAATAATTACAATGTTGTATATACAGTGATAAGGATGCAATAATAAGTCAAAATACATAGTATGTACAATAAAAATATAATTACATAGCATTAATTACTGTTTTTACAGATGATAAACAATAAATGCATAGATGTGTATGGGTCATTCAGTAAAAGAATTTGAAAATACATGCTATTTCTAACTTAACATTTCAAATAACTTCGATCAATTGTGTACCAGAACAAAGTCTTAGTATGGACTGATATGAATTAAAGTGAAAACATCTTAAGTCATTAGGAGGTGTTTTCAAGTATTCTTGAATGAAATAATAAGGGTTGGCAAGCAGTTTGTCATAAAGTCTACATTTGAAAGTTGTATACCATGAGTGAATTAAATCAGTTGCATTGTACAGTCTTATGCCCAAAACTTCAAAACTGTGTTATTTGGACAGTCCATGATATGGTGTATCAATTTGCTTGTTATTCCTAGTGTTATAACTATGAATATCCTGTCAATATTGATAATGTGGTAAATTATTCTTTGAATTTACTAAAACAGTATAAATATACTTAATTTAATTTTTCTTCTTTAGAGGTATTTAATTCTGGCATATCTCTTAAATCAAATAATTGCTGTTCTCGAGATTTAACTGTAATAAATACAACTCATCTAAAAATTAATAATTGCTGTTCTTTTTTCGTTTTGTTTAACAAAAAACCATTGGTTCTAAACGAAATATCTGTATTCAATAAGGTGTCTTATATTATGTTTTAAAGTTTTTATATTACTGGCTGGTATGGAGAAAAGTGATATAGTGTGCCTGCCTCGGTAGCGTGGTGGTAGCATGTCTGCCTTACATTCAAGGGGTCCTGAGTTCGAATCTCGTTCAGGGTGTGTTACCTGGATAAGTTTTTTCTGGGGGTTTTCCTTATTCTGAAAGACGAATGTCGGGTAATCCTAAGCTCTATGGACCCCAGATTCATTTGAGCATCATTTCACCCATTTCATTCATCGTCCGATATGACTTAACGTTGGAGGACATAAATTACAAAAAAAAAAAAAAAAAAAGGTGATATAGTGTGCATATAGATGTCTGCATAATCATTAATGCAAATAATAATGGTCCAAGAATAAAACTTTGTGGAACCCCACATTTTATCTCAGTCATTCTGATCGGTCATTGGGGCATGGATATTTGTGTACTGTGTCTATATTGTGACTTTTTGGGTTCATAAAATTAAAAGTCTAGTTTGCTGAAATTCAAAATGCTCTTTATTTCTGTAGAAAGACACTTGTACAACTCTGATATCAGCAGAATGACGAAACACACACGTACGAAACCTTCAAGTTCATCTGCCACACATCCACACCGCACCATTAATAGCTCTCAACTGACTCTTCTTTGCATGTCTCTCTCTTATTTATACACGAGAAGCTGTTTCTCGCATGTTGGCGAAGTTTCTCGACATCTGACGAAGCCACACGAAAGCTACCGAATTAGCATGATCTTTCGTGATGTAGCGAGAATACCATGGAACTGTCTCTGTCTCTTTCTCACTCTGTTGCCCACTCTCTCTGGATGTGGCTTGGGCGCTGTCTGTCTCTTTCACTCCCCGCTTCTCTCTCGGCATTCGCTAACAAGTGGAAAAACAATGCCGTGTGACAATATGTAAAAGTACAGAAAATCAAAACAGTAAAGCAACGTAAAAGTAAAAATGGCAAAAACAAGGAAAACGAAATATATATACCATCTAAAATTTTTATAACTTCCTTACAAATTACCGAGTTAAGTTTCAAAACTAAACTTACCTGAAGCCAGTTCAGATCCATAAATTATGGCTTTAGAATTTGCCACTTTTAGTGAATGAACAAATGGCCCTTGGCATAAATTTGAATTTTTTAATGCTGCCACAATTCCCACCTTGGAGAGACCAAGCCAACATATTCAGGTTTAGAATCCATGAATATAGCTACCGTCTCTCCCTTTTTAAAGTCAGCAGATTTGAAGACAAGGGCTACACGATTTCTGAGTTATTCCACCTTGAACAAAGGCATTGTTATCAAAGCTGCTGACAAAATTTGAACATACTAGATAACCATATAATCCGAGCTTGTGGGCCATAATCTACTAGGCTCCTCCTTCCCAGACATTTCGTCTGCAGCTATGGCAGATATCTTCAGTGGCAGTAGCAAGGTTGAATTGCTCTGGTGGAGGTTTCATCAGTGAGTGTGCTGGTAGCGCTGAAGGCTGAAAAGAAATATATATACGGTCTTAGAAAAACAAATGAGCGGCTACCAGAAACAAAATTCAATTCGGTAGACATCGGAACCATTCAATGACGCTGCGTTCACAATATATGCTTTGGAAAGCTAGAGTCAGTCTGAAAAATTCAATGTTATAGCTGGGATTTGAATCTCAACTATAGCATTGAAGTTTTTAGTCTGACTATACCTCTCCGTACTTTGGCCTACACACGGTTAGTGTGAAAGAACAATTAATTTTTCCAATATACTCTTTGATACCGCTCTGGCTTCATTTTAAAGCTATGTGATAGGGATATTCTGTTTTGCAGCTTGGCTGTATGCATGGTAGCTAAGCGGTAAAATGCATGTGTTTCATAAGTGGACCAACATGAATTTGAATCCTTGATGTACATGTTTCTTTTTATTATTGTTACTTTAATAGCACTGTCTTATGTTTTCCTTACAGAAGATAAATAATAATTTAAACGCATTCATGTATAAAAGTGCAAATAACATATTCTTGTCATTTTCAAAATAAATGTAATGTTTACGTAGAAAATGAAGCTAGTTACAGTGAAGCAATAAATATTACACAAATATAAATATTTGTTACTAAATCTCTATTTATCTTAAGAAGTTGATGTTAATACTACTTTCTTCTTTCTAATGAAGATCGATTTCGAAGGCAAATCGCATTCGCATATTTAAAACGTGGTATAGATATATTGATGATATTTTTACTATTGTTCTTGAAAAACAAATTAACGATGCTTTAAAATTACTAAATTTACAAGATAAAGCTACAAAATTCACATTAGAAACTGAAATTAATGGATTTCTTCCTTTTCTCGATTTGAAAATAATAAGAAATAGTAACAAATTAGATTTTGGTATTTATAGGAAATCTACTCATATTGATAATTACATAAAAAATAAAAGTTTTAACCCTTTTTCACATACATTTGCTGTTTTTAGTAGTTTGATTTATAGATAATAAATTTACCCTTGAATAAAGAGGAATTTAATAAAGAATATAAATGTATTATTAATACTGCTTTAATTAATGGTTTTAATAAAGATTTTATACAAAAGAAAATTCAAAAATTTAAATATAAAAAAACTGTTAATGATATTTCTACTCTTAAAAAAATAAAAGACGATTATAATTTAAAAAAATTTAGTTACCATCCTTGGGTTAATGAACATTTTCAAAAAGTTTTTAAAGAGCTTGGTAAAACTTTAGTTCCTCAAAATAAATATAGTATTAAAAATTTACTACAATTTTCTGAAAAAAAAGTAAAAATTCCTAATAATAAAAAATCTGGTATTTATCAATTTAATTGTTTAGATTGTGATCAGGTTTATATTGGAAAGACGAAACATAGTTTGGAAACCAGAATGAAAGAACATTTTTGTAACATTAAATATAAACAAACTGATAAATTGGCTGTATCAGATCATTTTTGGTCATTTAACCATGAAATAAATCCTGAAGTTAAATTATTCAAACAATTAAATGGTCCCATAGATTTAATAGTTTGGGAAAAGATATTTATTTTAAAACATAAACATCTGTTTCGTCTTCAGATGTTGGTAATGCTGGAAACATAACATAACAAAAGAAAAAAAAAAACATGGTAACCGACATTTCCTTGACAACGGAGTTTCTTTTTGATGAATTGAGGACGAATGCCATTTGCCTTAGAAATCAATCTTCATTAGAAGGAAGAAAGAAGTATTAACATCAACTTCTTAAGATAAGTGGAGATTTAGTAACAAATATTTATATTTGCGTAATAAAATGTAATGTTAGAAAATTGCCTTGATATTGGTTATATAAACACTCGGACTCATATCTGTTAGGAATCGTGCTTGCATATAATGCAAAGCAACCTCTCATGAAAATTTCTCTAGACATTTGGGCTCGTCCATGACCCCCAGAATAAGGGCAGTAATACAAGCAGAGGTTTTACACACCTGATGCTAAGTTAATTTCCATTTTTACTTGATGTTACATATAGGAATAAAATGTTTACTTCAGTTACTTTAAAAACAGCATAGGGTATTTAAATTTTTATGCGTGAGCATAAATGCCATGAAATGAAATAAACCTTAGCAATTGGAAGTTATATTACAATGTGCGTATTACACATTTTGTATTTCTACAGTTAAAAAAAAATCAAAATGATGTCTGGGGCTCAAACCTTTGTAGGTCTAGCTCCTACATATTCTATAATCACTCGACTATCAGTGCATGTTTAGTAACTGAGACTCAATAATGAGAGGATTTAGAGGACAAAGCTAAAGAGATGCATTCTGCAACACCATTGTAATCCTGCTTTGGAAACGATGTGAACCTAGAAAAATATATGTTGCCAGTCTGCTCATTTTTTTTTTTTTTTTTTTTTTTTTTTTTTTTTTTGTCAAAGGGTGTATACTTGATTAAAAAAAGATAATTTGATAGTGATATGTTGAATAATACAAATAATTTTAGGACCATGTCACCTATACCATAAAATGATCATTTAGTAAGAAGATTTGCATGGTTCACACAATCAAACGTTTTGTTAAGATCACAGAAGGTGGCTTGAGCTACATTCCTTGTTTAAAATGCAGTGAGAATATTTTTAACTAGAGAAATGATGGACCGGCTGTTCTGCTTTTTCTCAAATTAAACAGTACCTCGCTAATTATGTTTGCTTCTTCTGAATAAGTACATAATCATTTCTTATACTTCTAAAATTATTGGGACTAAGGATATAGGATGGTAACTAGATGTACTATGTTTATTGCCCATTTTATAAATGAGCATAAAACCCTTAACAGTTTCAGTTTACTGGGAAAGAAAGCTTACAAAAGACATATTTAGACAAGAGGTTAGTGGATATAGTACACATTCTATTAGTTTTATAAGTAGGTAATCTCTCAGATAATTTCCTTTAGATATGTATTGTGTTATTACAGTAGCAATATATTCTGTGAGTTCCAGCTCACTTTCGACAGATTGTCAGTAATCAGACCAGGTTTTCCCACAATGATGGATTGGTAGAGGTTACATTAAGGTATTTGTCTCATGTGTTTACGAGACCTCCTGATGGTTTCCTGGAGAAAAAACACGAATCATTTGGAGAATTTAATGTTATGCTGGCACTTTAGCCGTGGTAGTTCAATGGTTAAGAGTGGCTGGACGGAGACCAGAAGATCCATGGTTCAAATCCCAGCTATGGCATTGAATTTTTCAGTCTGACTCTACCCTTTCATATAGAAATTGTTTCATTTATCGTGAAATTTGGTTTATACTAGTGACATTGAGATGATGTTACTCACTACTTTTAATTGTAAAATAATTCATATGTTTAAAACTAATATTACGAGCAAAGTTCTTAATCCTTTGATTATCATTGTTATTTCATTTAATTGAAAAAATAGCTTTTTTCTTTTTCTACCTCTATCCCTTACACCTTTTAGATACCGGGGAGCAGAAACTCTGGATCAGATAGAGAACAGGATAGGTGATGAGCCCAATGTCTAGTATGAGAGTGAGAGAAGCAGATGACAGAATGAGCACAAAAGGAATGAAAGGAAAGATGATAGAGCATTTGGTGGAATGATGGCAGTGTAAGCTGGGGTTCTTGGAGAAAACCAGCACCTGCACTATGTTGAATGGCCTTTTTTATGATACATAATATTAGGAAGCCATTCTTTTGATAGCAGCATAATAATTCTACGTGTTCAGTAAACCAAAATATATGCATTGATTATGATGATGATGATCTCTATGAAGATTAATTGTCATGTTAGGGTTTTACAATTTCTTTGCCTTGCTATTAACATATTCTATCATGGAAATCTTGGAAATTTTATCTTTAAAATTATGTGTAACATTTTAGCAATACTTGTTAAAAAGTAGTTGCAATATTATGGAATGATCCTGCAAAGATACCTGCTCTGAAGAAATACCCTTATCAAATTAATGTAATAGTGAGCTTAAGATAGTTAGTTACTAACACTCCCCACATGGCAACCTTGGCCTTCGGGGTAACCTCACCCCACCAAGTGATGACCGGACCCATTTCTCAGGTGGAGGCACCCAGAGGGCGGTGTCCATTACCTCCGATGATAGGGTGATAGTGAAGATGGCGGTGAGGTGAGAGGACCTACAGTTTTTACCGTGGACTCCGAACCACGTTGGGCATAGGGGATACTTCACGTGTGCTAGACAGAGGTGAAGGCGTGGATAGGGCCGACTTAAAATCGCCAACCCCAGAGCCGGGAATCGAACTCGGGACCCTTAGAACGGGAGCCGCGAACGAAACCACCGCGCTACCCCGGCGCCCGTGAGCTTAAGATATACCAATGTGTTTTACACATGGTTGTGCTGCAAAATTGCAGATTCAAAACCAAGTGGATTCAGTTTTGCGTGATTCGAGGAATTTAGTAACAGTGACGTCAAAATTAATCGGAAAATTTATTTGTAGTCGGTTTATTGACACTCGTCACTTTTATATTATCAAGGGACTAGTTTCAGAAGCCTTTGCCTCCATTTTCAACCTCTCTCCAACTAGCATCTGTTGTCTGCTCTCCTCTCTCTGGCAGTGGAACTATGAACTTCTTTGTCAAATTGTCTACTGGTGGGATTTCAAAGTTCATTACACAGTCCTTATTTTTCCATATGAATATGTTCTCCCATGTTGTCAATTTATTGTGGTTTATCACTCCTTTTAATAATTTTGGATTTGGATCAATGTCATGATTTTCGTTCCAAAAATGAAATTCTACTGCTGACTTATCTTCTTTCATTCTGATGTTTCTAAAATGCTCTTTGACTCTGGTTTTTAGATTTCTTTTAGTTTGACTTATGTAGAATTTTTCACAATTTTTACAACTTATTTGGTATATTCCAGATCGGTTAACTGATGGGATTTCATCTTTTGTTTTTGAATTCAGCAATTTTAAAAGTAAGTGTCCATTAGTAGGTGCCAAGATTATATTTTGTTCCTTAAAGATCTCTTTAAATTTATTAACTGTTTTTGGGTGATATGTGAATGAACTGAATATGCTGTTGCTTTCTCTTTCTTTTGTAAATGTGGTTGCTTCCTTAAGGATTTTCTTTAGTTTAGCCTTTTTAATTTTCTTCAATACCAAACTTTCGTTGTATCCATTTTCTTATGCTATGTGTTCTTTGAAGTATTCTACTTTATCCATGGTATGTTGATAGTGTGTAAGTCTGTTTATTATGGCATATTTATGTATAATTGGGTTGTAACTATTATTTTTTATGTAAGTTTCTGAATGTGTTGGTTTCCTGAAAATTCCAAATTTTATTTTTGTTTTATTCCTGATGATATTGAGATCCAAGAGAGTTGTCCATTGATTTCCTATTTTATTGTGAATCTGATAGTCCTTTCTTGCAGATTGAGTAATTTTAATGCATCATCTAAATGTTTATTTGGCACTAACTTTGAAGATCCATGGGAAGACCTTTTTAATTTGTGTTTCAAATGCACTCATAAATAAGTTAGCCGAAAAAGGTGAAAGTGGGTTGCCCATTGATAACCCTGGTTTCTGCTTGTAGTGTTTTCCATTAAAGCTGAAGAAGTTTAGTTCAGTGCATATTTTTGCTAGTGAAATGTGTTCTTCTACTTCTATTGCTTCCATTTTTATTGCAGTTAGCCATTTTTTTTATTAGAGTCTGTAATTTTTCTGTTGGTATACTTGGCAATGAAGATGTGACATTATTTTCGTCCAAATTTATATCTTTGATTTTTTTCTACCAGATCTAAAGAGCTTTTTAAAATGGCTACAGTTCAGATATAAAGAAACAAAAGAGCCATAGCCATACCTGGACAAAATGAGCATTCTATTCCAAAGGGGATGTGCTGCTTATCTCTAGGTTACTACTGTTGTTGCTACTACTTTTCTCATGATTGTCAGAGCTGTTGCAACCTCCCACAGAAATTATGAGTTCTTCCACTCTTATTTGCAAAATGCCTTTGTTTTCCCATGCTGCTGCTGTAAATATTTTTGTATGACAAACAGCATCTTACCAATTTTTAGCGCTTAGTTTTGCTATTGCTTCTTCTGTTAATTTTATAACAACTGTTTTAGTGAAATCTTTATTTTTTTTTTATTTTTTTATTTGTTCCATTGCCTTTAACTGCAATGGTCATATCGGCAGCCATTCTCCTTTGGAACATATCGAAGGTATTAACTTGTATTCGTTGGGTTTTAATCATTAGATCATGCACACATTCACACTCTCATTCATACTTCCAGACTCTGGGGAAGATGAGAAATATCTTGGTCGGAAAAAGTCCCAACCCCCACCGCCGGCAATTGAACCCAGGACCCCTAGCTGGTGCTCTACCGACTAAGCTACGGGGCCAGCTCAAATCTTTATTGTTGCATGCTACATATCCCTTTATTTGGGCCCAAATCACTCTATTGCATTCAAATGGCAATGGTAGGAAGGAAGTATGAGAATTTTATGTATTTATTCTGCAACAATTTCATCAGTTACATATTTTGGGAACTGTAGTTTGTTTTTATCAGTTCAAGCAATTCATAATTTTTTAAATGGTCTTGAACATGCTCATTGTTGTGAACAAGCCATTCCAAAATACTGGATGCCTTTGTTGGAGCTTAGACTAAAATAACAGAATGATATTTTACATTATCCATGACAATTATATGTAGAATGCCTCTCCAAATTGACCAGTAACTGATCTTTAAGCCATTTAAGAAATTTGGAATGGTTCATTACTTCATGATAGTCACCCGCCTGGGTAGCGTAGATGGTAGCATGTCTGCCTCACGTTCAAGAGGTCCCAAGTTCGAATCTCAGTTAGGGTGAGTTACCTGGATAAGGTTTTTTCCGGAGTTTTCCCTTATCCTGGTAGACGAATGTCAGGTAATTCTAAGCTCCATGGACTCCAGACTCGTTTCATCGTCCGATATGACTTAACGTTGGAGGACGTAAATTACAACAACAAAAAATACTTCATGATAGTCTCCTGCTTTTAAAAAGTATACAGTTTTCAAGTACAGGTGAAATCTTGAACATGTGCAATGAAATAGAGGTGAAGCTGGTGAAGTGAGTGAGTGTGTGGTGTTTTAGTCTAGGATACCAAGTTAACCCCTTTGAGAATACATAATCTGTGACACAAAATCTACTTAGTTCTTTAATTACAAAATATTAGTTCACTGATTTCTAGTACTAGCAATTTTCTCTCTGCATTCAATTATTTTAATAATCTGCTGACAAAGTGGATTACTCCATAGGTACAAATGAAATAAATCAGTGCTTCTTTCCAATGAAGAAAAAATTATCATCAGAATAGCTTTTTTGTTTGTTTGTAAATTATGTCCTCCAACCTTAAGTCATATCAGACGATGAATGAAATTGGTGAAATGATGCTTAAGTGAATCCAGTATCCATAGACTTAGTTACCCAACATTCGCCTTTAACGTTAAGGGACAACCCCGGAGAAAACCTTATCCAGGTAACTCACCCTGACCGAGATTCAAACTTGGGACCTCTTGCACGTGAGGCAGACACGCTACCATCTATGCTACAGAGGCGGGCATCAGAATAGTTGAACGGTTTTTCGGATTATCTTTTGTGCATGCACTGACGCAAGCGCACACGCGCTCACACATTCACACTCTCTCTCTCACACACATACATTTTTTCATTCAGTTTTATTTGCAACATGTTCCATTTCATACAGAAATGCTACCAATGTAGTATCAGTAAATGTGTGCAGCATAGTGTGAATAAAAGTGATTGTGAAACAAATTACCCATTTACTTTCTTTATAATATTAATGTTGATGTGTAATGTTAGGTTTGGGTCAAATGTTGTAGCAACTCATGTATACCCTTTCCTTATGCCTTTTGTGAAAATTAGACACATGAGCAACAGTAAATGCATTAAATGTATACTTGTGACACAATGTAAAGGATTGTGCACTAATTGAACTATTATTTTAGGTTATCCCTCTTCCTTATGTAGGAAATTGCTGAGGATTTTCTTGCTACATTTCAGATTGGGTATGGAAGCAGTGGGAAACAATGAATCTGGTGTCACCAATGCAGGTTTAGATAAACACTCCTTAAAACTGAGAGAAAACAGTCATTATGATGAAAAATCTACAAATACAGCTCAAGAAGATAAAAATACAGATACATTTCGTGTGAATGACAAAATGTCATACAAATGCAAATACTGTGAAAAATCCTTTAAACGTGCATCACATTTAGAAATTCACATTGTACTCCATGAGGGTATAAAGACACATAAATGTAATATTTGTGGCAAGACCTTTATGATGGCATCACATTTGAAAAGACATAATTTAAAACATGAAGGTATAGAAAAACACAAGTGTAAAATTTGTGATAAGACTTTTGCATATGAGTCACATTTGAAAAATCATATTTTTGCTCATGAGGGTATTATGTTTAAGTGTGATGAGTGTGATAAGAGCTTTACACACCCATCACAATTGAAATCACATAAATTAATTCATAAAGAACTATACAAGTGTGAGAGTTGCAAGAAGAGCTTTTCATCTGCTTCAAATTTAAGAATTCATAGTTTTAAACATGAAGGTAAACGACCATTTAAATGCAACAAGTGTAATAAGAGCTTTCCTGCTTTACCAAATTTGAAATCCCATGCTGTAACCCATGAGGACAGAAGCCTATTCTCATGCAGCAAATGTGACAAGAGTTTTCTTACAAAGTCATACTTAAAAACTCACAATTTAATGCACGATGGTATAAAACCTTTCAAATGTGACAAATGTGGTAAGACCTTCTATTCATCATCAAATTTTAAACGTCATGCTGTAAAACATGAGAAAGTGTAGCCACATGAGTGTAGCAGTTGCAAATATCACTTTCCAACAGCAAAACATTTGAAAATGCATGCAGCAGTTCACAAGAAATATTGAAATAAGAATTGTAAGGCAGCTCAGTACCAAGATTGCTAATTTATGCAGATTGCAGTTACTTTAGTTCAGATGTTTTAGTGCAAATGAGTTCAAATATGTTATGTCTTATGTGCCTAACTTTCTGAGAAATACAATTTTTAAGAAATGAAAGTCTAGTCTTATAAAATGTCCCACATCATTAAACTGAAAATTCTTAACCTTTAAATGTTAAGACTTTTATTAAGACTGACTATAGTTGATAGAGTCAACATGAAAAATTCAATACCATGACCGGGATTTTGAACCATGATCTCCTGGTTTCCGTCCAGTCGCTCTAACCCATTGAGCTACCATGGCCAACGTGCCGTCCTGACATTAAATTCTCCATTTGACTCATATATTTCCCCGGTAGTATGAAGAAATGATAAATATGGAGAATTTAATGTCAGGACGGCACGTTGGCCATGGTAGCTCAATAGGTTAGAGCAACTGGACGGAAACGAGGAGATTTGTGGTTCAAATCCCGGCATTGAATTTTTTATGTTGATTCTATCAAAAACCTTAGCCTATATACGGCTAGTATGAAGAAATGATTAATTTCCATCAATTAACTGACTATAGTTATTTCTAACTTAATGTTAAATTTTGTTTAATATTAAAACTTGTGTAAACTTTCAAATTTCTAGAAATTGGTCATGTACAAGGGGCATATTTAGAGCCTAATAATTAAAACAAAGTAATTTCTGATTAAAAACTGCCTTATTGTTTTTCAAAATATTCTTCATGATCAATGTACTTTTACATCCTTTTGAACCATTTGTCAAAGCATTTATTCGAGTCTTCTTGAGACTCCTTCAAAACATAGTTTTCAAAGGCATCAACTGCTTCTTCTGCCAACAAAAGTCATTGTCCACATAATTTAGTTTTGGTGAAGAAGTCATTGGGTGACAATTCAGGACTGTATGGCGGATGACCTATCAGTTAGAGTTTTTGAGCCTTCTAATACTCTGTTGTTAGACGAGATGTGTGTGTGTGTGTGTGTGTGTGTGTGTGTGTGTGTGTGTGTGTGTGTGTGTGTGTGTGTGTGTGTGTGTGTGTGTGCTCACATTGTCTTGATGAACGATCCTACAGTTCTTGTTAGTTTTCCTTACTTTCGGCAAACAAATGTGTCCATTCGGCATTGACCGTTTTACGTTCCTCTAAAGGCACTGTTGGTACATGGTCAGTTTTGCTGCAAAAGCAGTCGGCCATTTGCTTCGAAGTGCTTCGAGTATGAATAACATTTGTTAGATTTGCTTCATCTTGCAACAACCATACTGTCGACTGCTGTTTACGTTCTGGCTCATACTCTTAGATCCATGATTCGTCATCTGTAACAATCTTATGCACATCTTTTGAGGCACCGCCATTGTATTTCTTAAGCATTTTTTGTACACCAATTGACAAGAGCATCTTTTTGAGATTGCATCAAATTATGTGGGATCCCACGAGAGCAAATCTTTTTCACGACTAAATAATCATGCAATATTTTATATATGCTGGTTAAGCTAATGCCTAAGGTTGCCTCAATCTCACAATATGTTGCATGATAATCTAGCATTATTAGTTTTTGTATAGCATCAATGTTTTCTGACACAACAACCTTCAAGAACTTCATCATTGAATGCACAGTGGCCATGATTAAATTCGTTATGCCACTGTTTGACTGTAGCAAAGGATGGGGCTTTGTCACCAAATGCGGAGGTTAGTTGTTCGATGTACTCTTGACTTGAAAATCCATGTCAAAAGTCATAGTAAATCATTGCACAAATATTTTCACAAGTTAATTCCATGGTTTTTTTTGGGACATATTTTCAAGTTAATGTAAACAAAACAAATAATGCTCTATTGATAAAGTGAAGTAGATTATAGTCAACAATGTCAAAGTTTAATTGAAAACGTCAGATGGCACCTACAACATTCAGGGTTGCCAAGTCATAAAATATAAATAGTGCCCATCGTATTAAATTATTGTGACTTTGTGGGTTCGTAGCATTAAAAGCCCAATTTGCCGAAATTCTAAATGTTCTTTATTTCCATAGAAATACACCGTTCAATTCTCATGTAACAACATTACATCACATATACAACACAATCTTCCAAGGTCGATGACAATGACAAACAGTGTTCAGTTTACATCAGCTCTCGTTACAGCACTTCACAGCTGTTTAATACTACAACAACACGCTCTTGGTGAGTCGTCGCCTCTTTAAATACCTCACTGATAATTTCTAGACTATTCTAAAATAAACCTGAACCCAAAATATCTCTTTATCAGTCAAGAAGTCACCAGAAATTTCCGTTTATCTCAGTTTGTTTCGACAGACTGCCGGCTCTTTGTTTCCACACTGCCCGCCTATCAGTTCCTTTTTGTAAACAAGCCGCGTTTACGCTCCGCGCGAATCTTTTATGTGCGTTGCCGCGACACTACTCCCTCCTCAAGGCTGGTCGTCCCGAACAGCACCGTCGTAGCATGCCAGACGACCCAGGTGTACCAACAACATCTTCCCTCGGGGCACCTTCTGGATGCGGTAGACCACGTCGTTAATCCTCTTCACCACCTGGTACGGTCCTTGCCATGGTTGCTGGAGCTTTGGGCATCGTCCCTTAGTCCGGGTAGGGCGGTACAACCAGACCAGGTCACCTTGTGACCGTATCGGGTCTTCATGGGGTCGCTCGCCTTCTGGATGTTCTGACGAGCCATGTCATGCATGTCGTGGAGACGGTTCACCAGGTTCTGCACATAATTGGTTGCTGGCAGTTTTGCGTCCGGGGGGCTTCCAAAAGCCAGATCACAGGGGAGGCGTAACTGCCGGCCGAACATTAAGCTGGCTGCCGTCATCCCAGTGGTGTCGTGTGTTGAGCGGTAGGCCAGCAAGAACAGTGGCACCTTGTAGTTGCAATCTCGCTGATGGCTGTCCACGACATTCCTCGGGTGTTCGTCTAAGGTCTTGATGTATCTCTCGACCATGCCATCTGACTGGGGATGTAGGGGTGTTGTGCGGGTGTTGTTCACCCCAAGTCTTTCCAGTGCCTCCTTCATCAGGTGGGACTCAAAATAGGTGCCCTGGTTGTTGTGGAGTTCTAACGGCACCCCAAATTGGCAGAACACTTGGTGAAGTAGTCCACGACCACCATCAGATACTTGTTGCGTCGGTCGGACACTGGGAATAGCCCAGCTATGTAGACGGCGATCCGTTCGAATGGCGCTCTGACGTTGCACTGTTGCATGCGACCCCGGTTCCTAGTTTGGTGGCCGCGACTCGCCGCGCACACGTGACATTGACGGCACCATCTCAGCATCTGCTCGGAGCCTCAGCCAGTAGTAGCGCTGCCGAAGTTTGTCGATCGTCCGGTTTGCTCCCAGGTGTCCACCTGAAGTAGCGGCGTGCACTTCCTCCAAGACTTCCGGGACCTTACTTCGGAGAAGTACCAAGTGCTCCCTCTGCGTCTTCCCATCAGGCGATTCCCATACCCGGAACAGCACGCCCTCTCTTGTCTTCAGTGAGTCCCATTGGATCCAGTATGACATGTAGGTGGCGCTCCTCGGTGAGATGTCCTCCCAGGTTGGTCTTGTCCCTGTCTCCACTTCTCTCGTGAGTGGTCCCAGGTCTGCGTCCGCCAGCTGCTCCCTCCTCAGGCCTGCGCTATCGCAGCCATACTGTCGTGACCACTCTGACAGCTGCGACACGCTCCTTCTCTTTCACTCTTTTGCATTGGCCGCATTCCTCTGGGCAGGGTCTTCGGGACCTGGCATCTGCGTTACCGTGGCTCTTCCCTCTACGATGTTCAGAGGTGAAGTCGTACTCCTGCAGCCTCTGTACCCAGGGTGCTGTCTGGCCTTCCATGCTTCTAAAACTCAGTAGCCAGGTTATGGCGGAGTGGTCAGTCCTCAGATGGAATGACCATACAGATACTTGTGGAAGTGCGCCAGTGTCTTTACTGCCGCCAGTAACTCTCGCCGGGTGACGCAGTAGTTCTCCTCTGCCTTGGATAGCGTCTTGCTGTAGTAGGCTATCAGCCGCTCATGGCCGTCCTGGATTTGCGATAGGACGCCTCCAATACAATGGTCGCTGGCGTTGGTGTCCACAATGAAGGCGCCACCTGGTTGTGGGAATCCCAAGATAGCACTGCACAGTGTCTTCTTCAGAAGACGCCTTAGGCGTCATCCGTCCACACATACGATCGGTGTTTCTCTGTCAGGCGGGTGAGGGGTTTGGCGATGTTGGAAATCCCCTTTATGAAACGGAGTTAATTGCACAGCCCCAGGTAACTGCGCAACTCTCGCTTATCCTTTGGGCGTGGCCTATCTCTCACAGCCTGGGTCTTCTCCGGGTCTGTGGCCACTCCGGTTGGTGAGACTATGTGGCCCAAGTAGTGAACTTCCTTGCGAAAGAGCTGGCACTTCTTCACATTCAGCTTCAAGTTGGAATGCCTGAAGTCTCTGTAGCACCTTGCTCAGGTTGTCGAGGTGGTCTTCGAACGTCTAGCCGACGATGATGTCCAAGTATAGCAGGCATGGGTCATATGTCAATCCTCTCGTTATTGATTCCACGAGGCGTTGAAATGTGGCTGGTTCATTGCAGAGGCCAAAGGGCATAACTGCCGAAGCACTTGGCCTGTCGAGAATGCAGTCTTCTTGTTCCTCGGATCTAGAGTCACCTGCCATTAACCCGACTTCAGGTCCAGGGTCGAGAACCACTGTGCACCAGCTAGCGTGTCCAGGGTGTCGTCAATCCGGGGTAAGGGGAAACAGTCCTTCCGGGTGACAGCGTTCAACTTCCTGTAGTCCACGCAGACGTAGCTCGCCGTTCTTCTTTGTCACCAGAACTATAGGGGAACACCAAGGGCTGTCAGACTCTTCAATCACTCTCCTGGATTTCATGTCATCTATCATATCTCGTACCGCTGCTTGTTTTGCCAGCGGAACGCGTGTAGGTGGTTGCCGAATGTGCCGGGCGTCTCCAGTGTCTATGCGGTGAAGTACTTTGTCCGTGCGGCCGTAGTCGGGTACGACTCCGGACGGGGTTGAGGGAAGCCATCAATATTCCCGCGTACTAGCCAGCATAGCTAGTAGAAGGTGTGCTAGATCGCCAGGCGGCCCCACCGAGGTCATATCGGTAGCCTTCCCATTTTGGTGTTGGCGCGCGTAAGTGGCGTATCCACTTACATCCCGTCTTGAGTCCACAGGACCAAATGAGGGGACTTGTTAGTCTCTAGGTCTTGCCCCAGGTAAGAGCCTCGGAGGCGCCGGGCGCCCTTTTGGACAGCTCGGCCACTCCCTGGTAGGAGTTCCGGGTCCTTGGTCCTACGGGTCCAGGACTAAAGGGAGTAGATCCCCTGGCATGAATTGAATTGTTACCTTGGCTGAAGACGCGCTGGTATCGTCTCAGCAGTTGTCGAACCTGCTCCAGCTGTTCCTTGTCTATTGTTGTCACGCTGACCACGGGCTCGCACATCCCAGCTCCGTTCCGGCCTGGACATCGTGATCGGTGTCTGCCAGGTTGAGCAGCCTCACTGGCACCTCTCGGCACGGCAACAATGTCCTGGCTACACATAGTCCGTGCACAGGCGTGTTCTGGTCCACCATCATGTTCTTGGTTCGCTGGCCTTCCAGTCGTGCCGTCACCACCACCTCGCTTCTCGCGGGGACCACCACGTCGTCCTTCAAGATGACCCTGCAGATTCCCAGGCGGTCTTCGGTTGCCGGAGTATCACCTCTTCTCCGTTAAGCCGCAGGACCTTCCTACCAACGTTGACCGTCGCCTCGTGGCTCCTGAGGGCATCCAGTCCTAGTATCACCTTCTGAGCCACCTTTGCGACGAACACCCACAGACGTACGGCACTCCGCCCTAAGGTCAACTTCAATAGGGCCTGCTTCACAGGCAAGGTGTCGCCCTATGCCGTCACAAGCTGGTATGGTCGGCTCGGCTTCCTCGTCGGCAAACCCTTGGCCACGTCAGGTCTGATGGTGGTCACGACCGCCCCGGTGTCCACCAGCACGCGGCACGGCTTCCCTCTCACCTAACCGTCCGCGATGAGGCTGTGATCCATACGCCGGCTGACGGCGCGCAGTGTCACTCGAGGGGATGGTGGTGATGGCACCGACGTGCCCCTCCCCACGACGGCCCTTACTCGTTTTCCGGCTGCTCTCTGGTGTGAGCAGTCTCTCTCTAGGTGTCCCGGCTCTGCGCACCCCCAACACAGGCCACTAGGTCTTCTCCGGCGTCCCTCGGCTGGCCTTCGGTTCCCCGTTTAGCGGATACTCCTTGTTCTGGAAGTCGGGATAGCTGTCTCCTTTGCTGCCTCCATCCTCAGTGCTGCCGTTACGGCCTCGTGGATGGTTTTGTAGTCGCCGAGCATTAGGCGCTGACGAATCTGCATGTCTCGTACCCCGTCAACGAATGTGTAGGCAGCTTCCCGGGATATGAACTCTGGTGGGAGGTCGACTAAGGCTTTGCTAGCCAGTTGCTCAATTGCTAGGGCGAACTCCAGCAGCGTCTCCCTGGCTGCTGTGACCTTGCCTTTAGCTCGCTGCGGCTAAGCGGTGGTTTCCAAAGCGATTCTCCAGGTCCTCCCAGATGTCCTTGGGCGCCGTCGTTGTCTGTACCGCGTTCAGGACTTCTGCGGCCCGCCCCCTGGAGGCTGGCTATTAACTGTGTGGCCTCTTCCTCTGGTGACCATTTGTTGTGTTTGGCCACCGTGTCGAACTGACGGCGGAAGACTTCCAAAGTTGTCGCGCCGTCGTGTTTAGGAGGTTTGACGCATGCAGATGTGTGGCGTTCCGGCGCGTCGACCTTTAAATCCCTTAACATCCTGCCGACAACGTCCTCCACCATAGCGTTCAGGGACTTGTGTTGCTGTCGGCCTTACCCTCCAGGTCGTTAGCGCGGCTCGCCAGGTCTTCGACGCGCTCGTCCACTTGACCCATCCGCTTGCCCAGCTCCGTAACGTCATCCCTCACGCCGGTCAGCTACTCTTCAAACTTTGCGGCGAGGGCCTCATTTGCCGCTTTCATCTCCGTGGTCAGTTCGGTCATCTTCTGGGCCAGACTATCGTTCGCCGTTCTCATTTCCTTCAGTTCCGCGGTCAGGTTGTTGTTTGCCGTTTCCGTCTTCGCTGTTAATTCGGCCTTCATTTCTTCCATCTTCTCGGTGATGTCATTTGCCGTCTGCATTTCTGTTAGTTACGCAGCCAGGCTATTATTTGCCGCTTTCATTTCCGAGGTCAGTTCTGCCTTCATTTCCATCATGTTCTCCAAAATCTTTTCTAATGCCGCCTCCATGATGCTAACATCTCACTCCTGACACCAGTTGTGACTTTGTGGGTTCGTAGAATTAAAAGACCAATTTGCCGAAATTCTAAATGTTCTTTATTCCCATAGAAATACACTGTTCAATTCTCACGTAACAACATTAGATCACATATACAACACAATCTTCCAAGGTCGAGGACAATGACAAACAGCGTTCAGTTTACAACATCAGCTCTCGTTACAATACTTCACAGCTGTTTACTACTACAACAACATCCTCTTGGTGAGTCGTTGCCTCTTTAAATACTTCACTGATAATTTCTAGACTATTCTAAAATAAACCAGAACCCGAAATATCTCTATCAGTCAAGAAGTCACCAGAAATTTCCATTTATCTCAGTTTTTTTGTTTCGGCAGACCTTTATCTGCGTGCTATCTTTATCTGCCGGTTCTTTGTTTCCACACTGCCCGCCTATCAGTTCCTTTGTGTAAACAAGCCGCGTTTACACTCTGCGCGAACCTTTTATGTGCGTTGCCGCGGCATTATTAAAATCCAGAAATCTGACTACGACAAGAAAATGCTGTAAATCTCACCTATGTGTGAAAAAATATTTGCTGAAAATTGAGGAGGAATCAAAGAAAATGTAAGAGGTATCAAACACAAATTTTACCATAAGATACATAATAAATTTGCAAAAATATCAGAAGAAAGTGAGGTTTTAAAAATGTATCATACTATTTGTGTACACCTGCCACTCTTCTGCTAAACATCATGTTTAGGTTCTTAAATTGTCAATAAAGGAAAATTCCTTTGGATTGTGATTTTCTGAGATTTGAGAATTTTTAATAGACCTTTTCTGAACTTTTGCTACCATTTGCACTTACATTAAATAAAAGTATTCTATCCCAACAAGAAATTAAAACTTCAGTTTTAAAATTTCAACAAAAGTACATATTCTCCGGTCCTGATGAAATGAATAAAAAGAATGTGAAAGGGATGTGAATGTGTGGGGGGGAGGGGAGAGAGAATAGCATAACTCTAAACAAAAAAAAAAAAAAAAAAAAAAAAACATTGGATAAATCCAGAAGTTGGTGCTTATATTCAGCATCTTCAAAGGCTCTGTGAACGATTTCCCAAATTGTGTTTATGTGCAGAATTTTTTTCCCCCCTCAAAAATGACTCAAGCAGTTTTATTCAAATACCATATTGTTATGATATTTGCATGACAAAATATATGTGTTGAGTTTCTTGCGAGGAGCCTGTTAAATCCCTCTCCATTTTATATGAAACTTGTTTGCTTACTGTGCAAAATATGAGTGTGCATCTGTGCTCTGGAGTTAACAATGAAGTCAGTGTCCTCGCTTCCCAATATTTAGAGGATCTTGATAGTTTTGAAGTGCTGCATGATGTTCCAAGTATTAACTATCCATTTTCTCATCTTGATAGCACAGCATACACTTTTTAGAAGTATTTCAATGTTATATGAGTGTTTTCCTAGGCAGTCATGTCCTATAATAAAGATTCTAGGTGATTGCGTAGAAAATGAAGCTAGCTACAGTGAAGCAATAAATATTACACAAATATAAATATATGTAACAAAAGACCACTTATCTTAAGAAAATGGTTTTAATTCTTCTTTCTAATGGAGATTGATTTCACAAACATTGCTTGTATGTTCAGTCCATAAACTCTGTTGTCAAGGATTCCGGTTACTGCAATCCGGTCACAAGTAATCTGTTTGTGAAATCAATCTGCATTAGAAAGAAGAATTAACACAATTTTCTTAAGATAAGTGAAGTTTATTGTTACAAATATTTATATTTGTGTAATACTAGCTGATACTAGCAACTGCAGATTTTCGTGGTTGGTCCGGTGTTGTAGGAGGATTATCTAACATTATTTTTGTCTTTTTATTTCCAATTTTCTAGATTAGTTTAGAAATGTAGCTATCACTTATTTATTGGAGAAGACTGCGCAGAGGTTCAAGTGGTGTGTTTTTTTTGTTCCTGTTATTAAACGTAGGACTTGATTTTGTGTTTCTTCCAAGATAATTTTTTTTTTTTTTTTTATGCTTTTAAGAGGATTTTTCCACTATATTTTAAGGCTGGCTTTATGTAAGTATTCCTATCAGTAAGGAAGAGATCCTTAATAAGTTCATCAAAACACCAACAGAGATGCCTCTATTGTCTTCAAGGAGTTCACCAAATTAACATTAAATAGTAGACGGTAGCTGAGGAGTTAGGAAGATCCTAATGAAATGCATTCTAGGTAAATACTAGCAATATATGGAGCATTGAGTATACTAGTTCAACTCAAAATTATATTAATTGTAAGCTGTATTTAAAGTTTTTCTGGAGCTATCCTATTTTGTACCTGCTAATTTTTTCAGTAGTTCGAATCTTTTGGTTGCTTTTTCAGTTACATGATCCATATGATTTTTGCAAGTTAGTTTCATGTAAAAGTGTACACTAATAGTTCAGTTTTTTCAGTTTCCATTAATTTAACATCTCCATACTTCAACTTAAATTCTGTTGACTTTTTGGTTAAGAAAAATTGTTAAAATTGTGTTTTTGTGGTGTTTGTTGTCATTAAATTATATCTGGAGTTCTGTTAGTGGTTACATTGTGGAGAGATTGTGAATAGAGTTTGTCCTTTTAATGTTAATGAAGACAGTTTATTATAGTCAATGAAAGGTTTGTATTCCAGCTTATGATGACCTTTATTTAGTAATCTTTATTTTTTTATTATGGGAACAAGTTGCAACAGACATTGGTAAGTAGTGTTATCCAGTTGAGTACGATGCTTTCTAATTGTCAAATATAAATTCTAGAAGAAATCTATCAGACTAGCAAGGTCAACCAGAGCATGTTGCTATTTTTAATACATCTTTTTGTTAACATCCTTCAACATAAGCCACAATCCATAGAGCTTAGAGTCATCTTTCAGGATAAGGCAAAACCACGTAAAAAACCTTATCCAGATAACTTATGCTGACTGACATTCGAATTTGGAATCTCTTGATTGTGTGACAGACACACTCCAGAGGTGGGTGCACGTTACATGGACAGAGGCTTCAGGGAGGTTTTGAATGACTTCAACTTAAATGGGCTGAAAATGTCAACCAGAAAGATAAGCCCAGATTTGCACATAGTTACCTTGCAAGAATAATAATCATAATCCTTATTCACCAGAAGCTTAGAAGAAGCAATAGATTCTGTCAGATGAAAACAAGTATTTACAAAGTTATATAGAAGTTTTTTTAAAATTTACAGATGTGTTTACTTACCATAGTCTAATGAAATTGTTATTGTTTTCTAATGCCTAAAGAAATTGTCATCCGAAGGAAACCCGCCCCTACGCCACTTTGTCCACCACAAATCTCACTTGCGATTACCTGGGATCGAACTCGGGCTGCTTTGGAGAGTCGAGTGGCCTAACCACTCGGCCACGGCGCGGCCTACCCTAGATCCACATGAGATACATACCTTAATTGCAACTTACGTGTTACCACTAAGCCATACACGAAGATGTTTTGGCAGTGCAGTATCTGTCCTGCTTTCGACAAGATCATAGTGGTGCCAAGTGCAATCTGTGCAGAACTGTCAAAGTTTAAATATTAAACTGAATACCGTTGTCTCGTCGGCGTCAAAGGGAGATATCAGCATCTGATTAAGCTCGAACGGGATAGAATGATTGGTCTTCGGGAAGCGCGTTTGTCCTGTGACTATTCGTCTTGTATGGAACATGCTACAGGTTGCCACTGCAAGCAAAGTCACAGGGGAATGAGGCACAGAGGGGGTTAAGACACTTTCCGATACCCTGCCTATAGTAGTTTGACACTCGGGTCAGTTCAGTTACACCCCATTCAAAAACATTGAATGTACTTCAGTGAATAAATCTCTGCATTAGTGTACTGAGTGAATAGGGTGCATGATTTTTATTAACGGTTCTGCTCCTTGTGTAGAATGCATTCTCTGTCACACACATTCACTGTCCTTGTCTGACTGTGTAAGGGTGGCACATTCCTGTCAGAGACTTCCTTTGCGTTGGCGAACAGTACTTTGACAGTGAAGCACGTGTGAAAGCAGTGGTTAGAAGATAGTGGTATGGAGCAAAGAGGGGGTACTGGTCCACGCAAAATCATAGCACGAAAAGACCGACATCAAGTCCGCATGACCATAACGGACCCCACAGTTTCATCTACAATGTTGGCGCAGTGTTGGAGTACTGTAAATGGGTTCGAACACGTCGCCGTCTGCTGCGGATTGAACTGGTTGTACACATGCCATTACTTCGGCGTACATTGTCCAGAAATCTCAAGTACCTCGACTGCAATGGGCTTGTGAATGCCATCGCTAATGTGCGAGTGGCAGAATGTAGTCATTGGACGGCTGCTGTTTCATCCCGATCGCAGTGATGGCCGCATACGTGTTCAATGATACCGTGTTGAGGTAATTAGGAACCCCGCATTGTTGAGTGGCATGCTGATATACACGAGGTGTGATGGTTTGAGACGTCGTTTATTTCAAGAAGAGATCTCCCCTCCTACTAGTTGAGGGCACTTTGAAAGCAACTGGTATCTCAGCGAGATTATTATAAAGTCCGAAGTACTCGTCTTAATTAAGGCACCTTACACTTCAAAAGGACAATGCCAGTCCATATATGCGAGGAATACACAATCTTTCTTCGAAGCGTGACAGGTACATTGCTTTCCCGGCCTGCCAGTACATGTGAAACTATTTTTTGCCATCATGAAACTAAATTGTTATGCGCAATTGAAGATGCTATGACTATGCACCACGATGTGGCAGCACCTTGAAGCAGTATTATTTGGGATGAAGGTGGATACAGATTAATTTCTCACCTTTGGTGAAAATCTTGAACAAATCTACAAGTTTCTCCTACAACTCTGGATAATTAGACGCATCTGTAATTCTTGAGCGATGAGTTCTTTTTCTTTCCCAGGGTTGCGGTACCGGGGCTGATAAAGATAGTAGTACTATTTTTGAAGAATGAATAATACGTTTCTTGTTCAAAGATGGAAATGTAATTCCTCATAAACATTTTTAAATTCTTTGATACAATTCCAGATATTATTAATGTAGTCTTTTTACAACCAGCCGTAGATGCCACGATGAACTATTTTTTTTCTTGCTGTACTTATGCATCTTTGATGCACATACAAAATTGTTTCTGCACACACTCGGAGAGATAAATACTTTCATAAGCAGAACAGAATATTTTAAAACATTTAACTTCTTGTCGTGTTACGTTGTCATGGTTACACCATTACCTACTTTACATTACTTCTTTATTTTATTACAACTACTAATCTCTTTCACTATTCCTAACAAAACATGAAATATCTAAAATAACTGCTATACATGTCGCCCATCGAACATGTCTAGGATATGCTTAATCGTCAACTTGTTTGTCAAAGTTCTCCAGAAATAAGCGTCACGGAGTGGATTCCTTTACAAAGTGCTTTGAGAGAGATCCCAGGAACATATTCAAGACCCTTTCGATTCCATGCCATGGCGTACAGCAGTTCCAATTGCAGCGCGTGGGGACTACATCAAAAGCTAGGATTTGAAGATATTTGGAAAGTTAATTTTTTTGTTAACATGTACCTATTCTGTAGCATTAAATTCATTGGGTGCGTGTATTATCTTTTATTTGGTTGCAATTTTCACAAACAATAGTGTATGTTATCTGCTGTTCTCTTTCCTTTTATAAATCTCACTTCGAATTCTGATAACTTCCCTTCCTGCGGCCATCTGTGCATTCTATCAGTAAATATCTCTGTATATGCTTCAGCTATGACTTGATAGTAAGGTAATAGTTCTGTAAATCGTTGGGTTCTTGATATTCCCTTTGCCTTTATAGATTGATACTATAATTCCTTTGGTCCCTCTGGCCCTTTCACGTATACGCGCCATACTTTCCAGAATTCATATGCTAACCCATCAATACCACATTCCTTATTTTTTAACTTTGATGTTTGTGTTTTGACTTCATTTATCTTAATTGCTTATCTAAATCCTCAATATACTGCACCAGTTCTCTGAAACGCTCTTTGTTTTCAATTGTTTCCAGCCTATATATAAGTATTCAAATTAATTGCATCATGTTTCTACCTATGTGTTTCCCCTGCATTTGTTCTTACAAATCTGTTCCACCATCTTCCCTATCGCCTTTATATCCATTGTTTTTTATTCTCTCTCAACTTTTCGATTTCTGTATCTCCGTTGTGCAACTGTTCTGCAAGTTGTTCGGCATTACTAAACATGCTATGTGTTTTCTTTTGGTCCTGTGTTGTTAAGACCGCAGGCTCGATTCTCACATCTAGCTAACTTTCTTTCTTTGCTGTTAGTAATAATGTTCAGTGAACACAGGGATTAGTAATTTTCGAAATAGGTTTCATAAACGTGGTTCGGTAAAATTAATAATGGAAAAATTACAACCTTATGTGCACAATCACGTGTAGATTCTCTTTCGGTGAATCATATTGCCTTTGACAGTGACATAACACGCATACAAAGACAAAAGGACAATGAAATTTCTCCTTGCACTGGTCAATGTAAAAGGGTTTTCTGCTTGAGAAGCTGTCGCTTACCTCAGAGCTCCTGTATCTAGAGCGTAGAGATTATTAGGGAACGAATGGAATGCCGTCGTCGTGGTTCAAGAAGAAGACATTTGTCCACTGCCAAATGAATGCAGAAAGAAATACTCTCCAGACTATTTCTAAAATGAAGGCATACTCACAGTTCCCTGGAACAGCTCAAACAGCATGCGACCTGTAAAGAAATGACTTTTCTTGCATATGTACAGGAAAGGTGAATTATCTACCATCCAAAATCGTCCGATAGGATGCAAAATACGCAGATTCATCATTACACTAAGTTCGCCTACTTGTATCTTGTTGTGGCCGAATATCAAGGGACAAAGTAGGTGTGTAGTGGAAGTTTGACTCTGAACCGTGAGCAATACTTAATAATACTTAAGAATATGTTGATTACCTCTGTGAAGGTGAAATATCCCAATGAAGTTGTTGAAAAGAAAACCATCCTTCTACAAGTGTCGGAAGACTTCAAATTGATTGGCAGAGAAAGGCAGAAGGTCAGAGATATAGACTGACTTCCCTGTTCACCAGCTTTGAACTCTATTGAAAATGTGTGAGCTGTGTTGGAAAGGAAGCTACGCTCTAATTTCCCTGCAGATTTGCGAATGACCAAAAGGGACTTTCGGACAAAAAATTTAAGTCCTGGAAAGTTTTACCTTCTCGTCTCTTGTTACTGCAAGGGTTTAGTTTCATATATGCCCCGAAATTGTGCCGAAGTTACATACACCTAATGTTAATGATATTTTTTAATATTTTTTTTCTTTTAAAAATTAAGTTTATTTTCATTTATTTCTGTAGTTATTTAAAGCGAGTGTTTTTGTAGAATACGTTTTATATGTATAGAAAAATGAAATGTGTAGTGTAGTGTTTAACGCCCGCTTTTACTACAAACGCTACCGCAGGCGGTGACACTGATGATACATGAGATGAAGATGGAGCACCGGTGGAATCAGATGGTGGGGGAAACGGAGGTCCCGGAGAAAACCCGCCCCAGCGCCGTGTTGTCCCCAAGCGGTCTAACCACTGATCCACGGCGCGGCCGTAGGTATAGACTTGACTCTTATTGTATTCTTCTAGTATATTCACAACATAAAAATAACATCTAATTTGATATTTGAACCTAGAAGTTATGAGCGCAAGCAGTGCGTTATTAGCCTCTCGACCACTGTACCGCGCTCTGTGTTCGTTATCCGCAATAGCCAATTGGAGAGCGCTGTAACGTAGATATATCGTGCGCCTGTGTGTCAGAGAGTAACACGCAGGGTAGTGTAAGAATAGCGTGCATGTTATCGAGAGCTATTAAGCGCATCTGTTTAAAATGCAAATAAAATGTAGCTATTTGGTAATAGCAAGTAAATGGCAATAGATTTTAACGTACCGAATTACTCAAGAGAGATGGCAAGCAGCTCGTCTTCACTCCGGCAAACGTGGTCATCGTTGTCACTTGCCGCTCTACTTTCGTCCAGAAACTCATAATTCGTACACTGTGCGAAGAAATTTCAATAAGATATTTTGTTCGCTTAAAGGAGTTATATTTTCGGTAGTCAAAATTTGCTGCAATCCTTAAATTCTCCAAAACTGTCCTACGAACTACATGTTTTTCAAAAAGTGCGTTGTTCCTTTTTTATTGTGCTTTCTAAGCGAGACAAGGTTCTAACAAAACCAGGCTTACATCTTTTTACGAATGAACTTATCCTAAAAACAGTTAATTCACTCCACACGCCTAGCAGTCACACTTTAAATTCAAGTTTGTACCGTTCTCCGTCATTTGTGATTCTTTCAAATGACTTAAACGCTTTTTTAAAGAACCTGTCGCACTTGGCTACGTAACACACTAAATTTTGTTTCTCTTTTCTCACTAATACAATCAATTGCTTTACTTAGCGACATATTGCAAACTCCCACAACATCTTAGAACTGCACATTATATACGTGTTTTGTCTCATGGTCTAAGTATTTAAGAGTGTAGTAAGAGAAAGGGGAAGCATAACAGGACAGCCACCGCCTCTCTTGACAGCTGAAGGTTGCTTCATTTCTGACCAAATATATGTAGAATATAATTGCGTGTAAATACCGAACTATCGAAGCTAAAGTTACACTCTTTTTTCGTGCATGTTTGGCCAATTATTCTCTTTATATCTGATAAAAGTTTTAAGCTTTTAATAAATCATTAATATCCGAGCGTCGATCTAATAATTACAAAGCTAGAAACTTCGAATCCCAGTCAGGGTGAAGGGCGATGGGAGGAGCTGGACGGCTAGCCTCTGTACTTTAGTGGTAGCCTTTTTTTACGTCATCCAACGTTTGGTCATATCGGACGATGAATGAAATGGGTGAAATGATGCTTCAATGAGTCCGGGATCCATGGAGCTTAGAGTTACCTGACGTTCGTCGTATAGGATATGGGAAAACCCCGGAAAAACCGTATCCAGGTAACTCATCTTGACCGAGATTCGAACTCGGGACCTCTTGAATATGAGGCAGACACGCTACCATCCACGCTCTCAAGGCGGGCATACTGGTAGCGTGTTTGCATCACATTCGAGGTTCCAAGTTCGAATACCAATCAGGGTGAAGGGCGATGGGAGGCGATTGATGAGTAGCGGTTTATACAACCTATTTTTTTTTCTTCTGAGGAATCCGTTCCGTTCGCCGTTCGCTGAGGTTGCGAGGAATTCGTTCCTTACGCGCTTAAGGAAGTGAGTTAAAGTTTATACATTTTTCATTTTACTTGTAATTTAAGCATCTTAGTGCCTGATTATTTAACGAATGATCCTTTATCTAATACTCGTTACTTTTCTCCAGCATTGATCAAATCCCTTTTACTTGGAGGTGTTCTTGTTAAATGAATGAAGCTATATGTTTAATTTATGGCCGTAATTCTACAACCATTTAAGTGATTCTATCTTTATTTTAAGAAACTTTGAATTCTATACATAAAGACTACCATTCAAGTCAGCATATGAATTTTATACATAATCAGCTATTTTATTTCAGCCACAAAGCTCTAATTGTATTATCTTTGTAATCAATCTGTACATGAATATTGTTCAATTTGCAGTGCAGTTTGTTTTTCATTGCTGATAATTTTTCGGCTAATTTCAGATTGGTTGCGGGAGCACTGTGGAACCATGAATCTGGCGTCACCAGCGGAGGTTTAGATAAAGGCTGTTTAAACCCGAGAGAAAATAACAGCACTGGTGGTGAAACGCCGAGCACAGATGCAGTTCATGAAAGGGAACTTTCAAACACATCCCAAGTGGCCAACAAAACGCTAAACAAATGCATCATCTGTGGCAAGTGCTTTGATCTGGCATCAGATTTACGCACTCATATTGCTGCCCATATGAGGGAAAGCAAACACAGGTGTCACCTTTGTGAAAGGACCTTTCCCACAGCATCTCGTTTGAGAAGACATAATTTGATTCATGAAGGAAACAGGCCTTTTAAATGCGACAAATGCGATAAGAGCTATGTTACAGCATCGCATCTGAAGGCCCATTATTTGATACATGAAGGGCTATATAAGTGCGACATTTGCGTTCAGAGTTTTGCGTGTGCATCACATTTAAGAAACCATAATTTGGTACACGAGGGCATAAGACCTTTTAAATGTGAGCAATGCGGGAAGAGCTTCACCAAAGCATCGCTATTGAAAACACACAATTTAATTCACGAGGGCAAAAGGGAGTTTAAATGTGATAAATGTGGCAAGGGCTTTTTTACAGCATCGCATTTAAGGGTGCACATTTTATTTCACGAAGGTAAAAGGCCTTTTAAGTGTGAACAGTGTGAGAAGCGCTTCACCACATCATCAAATTTGAAACAACATGTCGTAATTCATAAAATGAACGGAGAACATCACTGTGACATTTGTGATAAAAATTTTCCTACCGCAGCACGTTTGAAAAGACATAATATAATACACGAGGGCAAGAGGGCTTTCAAATGCGACAAGTGTGATAAGAGATTTTATACATCGTCACATTTAAGAACTCATAATTTGTTTCACGAAGGCACAAGGGCATTTAAATGCAACAAGTGTGATAAGCGCTTTACTACGTCATCAAATTTAAAAGAGCATAGTTTAGTTCATGCGGGTACAAGGCCATTTAAATGTGATAAGTGTGATAAGAGCTATCTTACTGCATTACATTTAAAAGCTCACAAATTAATTCATGAGGGGATATACAAGTGTAATAAATGTGAGAAAACCTTTGCCTGCACATCACATTTGAAGACCCATACTTTAATTCACGATGGGATAAGGCCGTATAAATGTGAACAGTGTGAGAAGAGCTTCACGAAAGCAGCGCATTTGAAGGGACATAAGTTAATTCATGAGGGCAAGAAGCTATACAAATGTAAAGAGTGTGATAAGAGCTTTACTACGTCATCAAACTTGAATCAACATAAGGTAATCCATGTGGACAAGAGGTCACACACATGTGATGTTTGTGACAAGGGCTTTCGTACAGCTGCGGGTTTGAAGAGGCACAGTTTAACTCATGAGGGTAAAAGTTAAGTTGTATATGTGAGAAGATTTATATTCGCACATGATGGAATATAATTTGATTCAAATACGAATAATGCATTTTAAATATAACTACTTAGAAACAAACATTACTAAAGGAGTGCAGCAGTGGGATATATCGATTGTAATTGACCTCTTGTGGAACACTCACAACAGTTAATCAAAGGCATACATCTGCTGGAAGCAACCTAGTGCATTGCAGTTTGTTAATATGTTATTATTTCTTGAAACGTACATTTTGTAAGTAGCCTCCACGGCATTGTTTACTTTCCTGCAATCTGTTGCAAAAGTTCTACATAATTTGCCTCAATAAAACAGGATCGATGATCTCACTAATTTTGTTCTTTGTTTTCTTTTCCCTACAGCTGGGTGGTGGTGTGAGTCTTGTTATATATAAACCTAACTCTTCAAATCCATTTATAGGAAATATCAGTTGCAGTCAGATCAGATCAGGATCTCGAAATTATGCGCCTGAAAATATTTAGCAGACTATTTATAAATCATTGTGTGCTGAGGTACCATCCTGCTAAATTCATAGTTCATCATCAACTTTGCCTCACGTTAAAGAGGTCGCGTGTTCGAATCTCAGTCAGGGTGAGTAATCTAGATAAGGTTTATTTCCGGAGTTTTTTCCTCATCCTGAAAGATGTATCGCTGGTACTGTAAATTCTATGTACCTTGGGTCATAGGCATCACTTCATTTTATTCATCGTTCATGCGTAACATTCACGCAACGTGACTTACGTTGGAGGATGTTAAATTAAAAAATAAAGCATCAACATTAATTTTGTCACTGAGCATTTGTTGATACTATTCTGAATGGTGGTCACAGTACGAGCACTTTCGTCAAAATAGTGGGCCTTAATTCAAAGGCAGACCATTTTTCTTTGGGGGGGGGGGCTGTGTAATGGCTTTTCCCCGCTTGTAAGGGTCAAACTCTAGTAGCGGAAATTCTTGTTTACGTAAGCAGAAAGGTGGAAATATGCCTCATTCGGCATAACCATCTCTTCAGGTTATCTAGATTAACATTCGGAATGTGAGTACATAAGCGGTCTACAAAACAAATGCATTAGATGAAGTTTATTGGTTGGTTTAACTCAACTGTACAAATTGAAATTTAAGATCATGATGTAGGATACGTTAGAACTTCTGTCCGATACATTAGAAGCCATTGACGTACTCGAGTTGGACTGCTCTGCATATCTACCCTAACTCTAGTAGTGTTTATCAGGGTCTGGTTGTTTTTGTACTATGTATCAACAAATTTGTCACAAAGATGGTCAGAATTGTTAAATATACTCATCGTTTTCTCTACAGTCTCGTGATTAATTCTTACATGTGTGACAACATTCGTTTCTATATCTTCTATGCACACGGGTGATCGTTTTCAACTCCATGAAAATTCGAACTAGAAACACACGTTCTGCCACAGACCAGCTGTACTTATTTGCTTCACACCGAGAAAAATAGTTGCATGGTTAGCGACACTGAAATCTGCTAGAATCAAATGCGTTATAAGAGCCATTATATCCATCCGCCGCACTATATGTCATACAATATGGTTGCTTTCCATTTCGCAAACTCTTTACACACTGGGACCATTGTTGCATATAAGACCAGTAAGAGGATGTTCTGCATGTTAAACCCTATGAGACAGGATACACTTTATTAATGATTTTAGCGTTATATCCTGATAGTTGTTAAAACCAAGCCTGATGAAAAATTGGTGTAGAGCAGTCACCACACTAGTTAGCCATGTGACGTTATATTCTGGCAGAAACGCTGGACTCATTTGAGCATCATTTCACGCAATTCATTCACCGTCCGATATGACTTAACGTTGGAGGACGTACATTACAAAAAAAAACTCTGGCAGAAGTAAGTCCATTTCTGTAATGTAGTTAGTAGAATGTCAGCCTTATGTTCAAGAAGTCTCGAGTTCGAATCTCGGTCAAAATGGGTTATCTGCGTAAGGTTTCTTGCGGGGTATTCCCTGATCCTGAAAGATGCATATAGAGTAACTAAGCTATATGGACCCTGGGATCATTTGAAGATAATTTCACCCATGTTGCAATGTAAGGTATGCATGCATTTCTCAATTCGTTCACGGTTTCTGCCTTCCGCGTGTTGTGCGCTCGCAACAGTTTATTGTTTTCAAGGTACAGAGATTGTGACTCATGGACGAATTACATAGGACAGAGTGGAGTGGTTCCAGATTTATTTTATATAGTTGACCATTTCATATTTCTGTGACTTTTTTGCATTCAATACAAATTTACTGGACTCAGTCTGGCTGCGTAATAACATAACTACACTTCAACCAGAAAACTGATCGTTTATCCGGCCAGCCAAGGATACCGCTAATACTCTTCTTTATCTTTGTGTATGCAGGATTAAATGCGAATGTGGAAATGTCTTCATTGGCCAAATGGCAGATCAGTCGTCACGTGCATAAAACACTATCTTGTCTCAAACGGAAGTCGCACGGCACTCGTGTCAGTGCACAGTGCTACGTCATTTGCTCTAGCACAAAATCGATCCACTTGGTGACCGCTGCATCAGTACATCGCCATGCTGTCCCACGCGCCTCTAATCTTTCGAATCGAATGATACAATCAGGTTATTACAAAAGCGATGAATCATGGCTTCTTCAAACGGTGGTTTGTTACCGATGACGAGTTATTAGGAGTACTCGAGTTTTTACCATCAGATTTTTTGGATTTATTCTACTCCGGAGTTAATGACAGAGCACCATGCAGCACCAACACACCTCGTAAGCAAGCACGTGCGGAATCTTTAGTGGAACAGTGGTAATTTCACTCCACAGGATCAGTCCGGTTTTACTGCAGAAATTGGGGATGACTGCGGTACGTTCTGTTTTCTCCAGTTGTTTATCCCCCTTCACAGCATGTACTGAAGTGGATGAGTCCCAGATCGGAGAGCATCTTCTACACTTTCAGTACTCTTGAATTTCTCAAGCAGTCCGATTAAATTCAGCTGCAACATCTCTCTGTGAATATGTTCCAATACATAAGGTTTTAAACATATTACACAAATATAACTATCGGTAACAAAAAAACTCAACTTATCTTAAGAAAAATTATGTCAAATTTTTCTTATTAATTGATTTTTTAATGATCAATTTCACAAACAAATCACTTGTATCGTCAGTCCAAAACACTTCGTCAAGGACCTGCTACTATTTTATTATGTTTTTTCAGTATTACCAACATCTGAAAATGAAACAAACCTAAAAACAATCAACTGCTGGTATTTCAAGATTCACTATGCGATGTTTATTTTTTAAATTAATATCTTTTCCCAAACCATTAAATCTATCAGACCATTTAATTGTTTTATTAATTTAACTCCAGGATTTATTTCATGGTTAAATGACCAAAAATGATCTGCTACGGCCCATTTCTCAGTCTGTTTATACTTAATGTTGCGAAAATGTTCTTTCGTTCTGGTTTCTAAATTACGTTTCGTCTTTCCAATGTAAAGCCGATCACAATCTAAATAATTAAATTGATAAATACCAGAGTTTTTATTATTTGAATTTTATATATTTTTAGAGAAATGTAGTAAATGTTTAATACTATATTTTGAGGAATTGAAATTATACCAAACTCTTTAAAAAATTTGAAAATGTTTATTAATCCAAGGATGGTAAGTAAATTTGTTAAAGTTATAATCGTCTTTTATTTTTTTAAGGATAGAAATATCGTTAACAGTTTTTTTTATATTTAAAGTTTTCAGTCATTTGTATAGTCTTTATTAAAACCATTAATTAAAGCAGTATTAATATGTTTATATTCTTTATTAAATTCCTCTTTATTCAGAGATATATTTATTGATCTATAAATCAAACAATTAAAAAGAGCAAATTTGTGTGAAAAAGGGTTAAACGTTTATTTTTATGTAATTACCGGTATGAGTAGACTTCCTATAAATACCAAAATCTAATTTATTATTTCTTACTATCTTCAAATCTAGAAAAGGAAGAAATCCATTAATTTCAGATTCAAATGTGAATTTTATAGCTTTATTTTGTAAATTTAGTTATTTTAAAGCATCATTTATTTGTTTATCAGGAACAATAGCAAAAATAGCATCAACATATCTATACCAGGCTTTAAAAATCAAAGGAAATGCTTTAGTGTCAAAACGATCAGCAAGAAAAGGTGAAAGATGATTACCTATTGCTAAGCCAGAAGTTTGTTGAAAAAATACACCATTAAAAGTGAAAAAAACATGTAAATATAAATATTGAGTCTAAATATTGGAATGTATAACATTAACTAACAAGGACATTCCCATAAATGAGATGCACAAAAAGTTGAGATGCACACTGTTCAATTCTTAAGTAACATTACGTCACATACAGTCTACCAAGGTCGATGACAACAATCAGCTCTCCTTACAACAACACTCTACAACTGTTTACTGCTTACGACTGACTCTTGGCGAGTCATCGGCTTCTTAAATACCTCATTGATAAATTCGAGACTGTTCTAGAGAAATAAAAAATCGAATATTCTATCACCTTCCAGAAGCGTAACTTCATCTATGCCGGCAAGTCCTTTATCTCAGCTATCTTTATTTTCCGTTTCTTTGTGTACACAAGTCGCGCTATCGTAGATAATGGCTTCGCGACATTGTTCCCTCCTCAAGGCTGGTCGTCGTGAACAGCACCATCGTAACGGGCCAGACGATCCAGGTGTACAACCAACATCTTCCCTCGGGGCACCTTCTGGATGCGATAGACCACGTCGTTAATCCTCTTCACCACCCGATACGGTCCTTGCCACGGCTGCTGAAGTTTCGGGCAGCATCCCTTGGTCCGAGTAGGGCGATACAACTAGACCAGGTCACCTTGCTGGAACCCTTGGCTGTTGGCTTGCCTGTCATTTCGGGTCTTCATGCGGTCGCTCGCCTTCTGGATGTTCTGACGAGCCATATCATGCATGTCGTGGAGATGGTCCACCAGGTTCTCCACATACTCGGTTGCTGACTGTTTTGCGTCCTGAAGGCTTCCAAATGCCAGATAACAGGAGAGGCGTAACTCTCGACCGAACATTAAGCTTGCTGGCGTCATCCCAGTGGTGTGTGTTGACGAGCGGAAGGCCAGGAAGAACAGTGGCAGCTTGTAGTCCCAGTCTCGCTGATGGCTGGCCATGACCTTCCTCAAATGCTCTTCTAAGGTCTTGATGTATCTCTCGATCATGCCTTCCGACTGCGGGAGTAGAGTTGACTATTCAACTAATTCTACACACGGCTAGTGTGAAAGAACAATTAATTTCCATTAATTGACCTAATTGTGGTTAACTATAAAGCCCGGGCCTTAAAGTGCTTACATGTAAGTCGCCATTAAGGTAGTTGTCTCGTGTATTTATGAGAAATAAAGTGGTTTACCGGGAAAAATACGAGTCAGTTGGAGAATTTAATGTCATATCGGCACGTTGGCCATAGAAGCTCAATGGTTAGAGCGGCTGGACGGAGACCAGGAGATCCGTGGTTCAAATCCCGGCTATGGCATTGAATTTTTCAGTTTGACTCTACCCTTCCTTACAAAAGCTAAATGATTTAAGAAAGGAAATGAATGATAATTGAAGTGATTAGGAGGATAGATTAACATAAAAATGGGTAACTTGAGAATAGAGTTACAAGAAGATCTTGAACAAAATGTAAATGAATTGAAGGAAGGGCTCGATAAGAATATACAGAGTATGAGAGATTTGAAACAAAGTATGGGTAATTTAGACGCTAGTGTATGACAGGTATAAGCACAAAGTTGGGTCAGGATAGAGAGGAAAATGATGATAAAATGGTATTACAAATTAATGAAGTAACAGTAAGTACTAAGAAAGAAGGTGTAGGGTCATTAATAAATGATAAAATAGTATTATAAACAGATAAAGAATCAGAGGATAGTGAGAGCGAAAATGTAAGTGAAGTAGAATTACGAATAAATGTAGAATCCGAGAATTGTAAGAAAGATAGTGTAGAAAGAGTAACTTAAACGGTAGTATCACAGACGATTTAGTGGTTTCGGAAAATATATTTATTTTAAAAAATAAGCAAGGCGTATATGAATTTTGAAATACCGGCAGTCGACTCTGTTTTTAAACTTGTTTGATTTTCAGGTTTTGGTAGTACTGACAAAAACATAGTGACATCTAGCGATTGTAACGTTGACAACGAGATTGTTTAACGCTCTGGCTGTGGATGTAAATACATTTTTTTTACGAAATCGCGGTCCTAATAAGTTTATAAGAAAACTTCATCTTTTCTTATAAGACAAGTGAAGTTTTATGTTCCAAATTATTATATTTGTATGTATTTGTTTGCTTCACTGTTTTTAGCTTCATATTTTACGTATTTAAACAATATCTTGATTTCAGTTGCAAAATCTATGTACAAAATATGTTTTCACAAGCACACATGAGTGATCCATGTCATATTGACCGCACATAACATACACTACATGAAATAAGTTTGCTAAATTTCAGACCATAGCCCACTCACATCCCTTAAAGCCTCAGCCACAGGCCTCGGCACTCAGTCGGGTTCCTACGCATTTAAGTGACCGAGCAGTGTTTGCCTTTTCTGCCGCTTGGAGCTCTCAAAGCTGATCCCTAAGTGGCCTTGCCGACATTTAATTTTGTGGTGACAGTTGATTAAATTTTATGGTCTCAATTAGTATTGAAAGTTAATTTTACATGAAGTGCTGCTGTCACCAATCTAAAGTAAGCGAATAAGAAAACTGGGCATAAATAAGAGACAATAAGAAAACTGGGCATAAATAAGAGATAATATAAGTAATCATGAGCACAACATCTCATTGTCTATTATTATTACTTTTACGGTTGTGCCGTAAATGATGGCAGTTCATTATCTTAGAAGGTGGATTTTCCATGACAGCTTTATAGTACAACAGTTTACAATGGACAGCTTTATATTTCAAAGCTCTCCGTTTTTCCAAATTCCAGGTCTCCGAACCATATATAGCAGTGCTTCAAATGTAAGAATTACGTATTATGTTATATTATTTTTATTATTATTTTTATCATCATTATAACAGCAGCAATAGCAATAATTACAACAAACAGCATAGAAGCAATTATGAGCTCAATACTTTAGTAGGAGGAATATGTGCTTTCTAGATACAGACGTCGCGACGCCTGGCGTCGTTGGGAGGGGGAGGAGGGGTGCAGACCACCCAATATGTGTTATGGAAGGGACAGACATGTCTCGACAGGTGTCTGTGACATGTGGGGGAGGGTTGAGATTGAACATCTGTTAACTATTGCCTGGCGTCGGTGGAAGGGGTGTTACATGTGGTATGGAAGGGACAGACATGTCTCGACAGCTGTCTGTGATATGTGGGGGAGGGTTGAGATTGAACATCTGTTACGCAACAAAGATTATGTGAGAGTAAACACAACAAAGCATTCCCAAGTTTTTTGGCAGGGGTGTGAGTGCACCCACAAGCAAACAGTCATACGAAACGCGAAGGATTCTTATAAAAATTAATGGCTTCTATTAATTCTGCTCTGACAGTCTGTGATATGTGGGGGAAGGGTTGAGATTGAACATCTGTTAAGTGTTGTCCGGTGTCTGTTATATGTGGGGGGACGGTTGAGATTGAACATCTGTTAAGTGTTGTCTGGTGTCTGTGATATGTGGGGAAGGGTTGAGATTGAACATCTGTTTAGTGTTGTTTGGTGCCTGTGATATGTGGGGAAGGGTTGAGATTGAACACTGTTATGTGTTATCTGGTGTCTGTGATATGTGGGGGGGAGGGTTGAGATAGAACATCTGTTAAGTGTTGTCTGGTGTCTGTGATATGTGGGGAAGGGTTGAGATTGAACATCTGTTATGTGTTGTCTGGTATCTGTGATATGTGGGGAAGGGTTGAGATTAAACATCTGTTAATTGTTGTCTGGTGCCTGTGATATGTGGGGAAGGGTTGAGATTGAACACCTGTTATGTGTTGTCTGGTATCTGTGATATGTGGGGAAGGGTTGAGATTGAACATCTGTTAAGTGTTGTCTGGTGTCTGTGATATGTGGGGAAGGGTTGAGATTGAACATCTGTTTAGTGTTTTTAGGTGCCTGTGATATGTGGGGAAGGGTTGAGATTGAACACTGTTATGTGTTATCTGGTGCCTGTGATATGTGGGGGGAGGGTTGAGATAGAACATCTGTTAAGTGTTGTCTGGTGTCTGTGATATATGGGGAAGGGTTGAGATTGAACATCTGTTATGTGTTGTCTGGTATCTGTGATATGTGGGGAAGGGTTGAGATTAAACATCTGTTAATTGTTGTCTGGTGCCTGTGATATGTGGGGAAGGGTTGAGATTGAACACCTGTTATGTGTTGTCTGGTGCCTGTGGTATGTGCGGAAGGGTTGAGATTGAACACCTGTTATGTGTTGTCTGGTGTCTGTGATATGTGGACGAGGGTTGTGATTGAACATCTGTTATGTGACAAACACAAGAATGCATTCCCAGGGTTTTTGGCGGGGATTTGAGTGCACCCACAAGCAAACAGCCACGTGAAACTCGAAGGCTTCTTCTTATAGAAACTAATGGCTAACATTAATTCTGATCTGACAAAGATTTTTGCAGGTCTTATGTCAAGAGAGACACGTTTATGTGGCAGCTGTAAGTATGATTGAAAAAAATGTGTCGCTCCCCTACTTCTGGTGCAGGTCTATATGCATCCAAGGTGCTATTTTGTTTCCAACCAATCTCTTAAGCCCGCAAGTAAACAGAAGAAAGCATTCCCATGGTGCTTTTAAGGGAAGTCATCAATTATTGTTTCCACCGTCATATGAGAATCATGGTGTGTTTAAAAACCCACTCCGCTTGCGACATTTCGCAGACGCTTTGTGACATTTCCCAGCCTCCAGAGTGATTGAGTCCACTTTTCGCACAAAGATTTTTTCTTTGTTTCGGTGGCAGCGAGCTCTCTCAAAGATATGGCTCCAGCATTTAATGCTAATTTAAAAAATCATTTGAAGTAAATAGTCCTCTGGTTAAGAGCGAAAATAGTACTTCATCTTTAGAATAACATGAAATTGACGGGAAAATAAAACGTAACTTCTATGGTTAATAGCTAGCGGATCAGGGTTCGAATCCGAATGACATAACGTAAATATTGCAAAACTTTCTTTTAGTTTCGAGGTCGCAGCGCGTTTCCAAAATCTATTGCTTGATTACTACTTTCCAGACTTATTATTGAAACAATTGATGTATCTTATAGGGTAATGCTGGTAGATATTTAATTAACGATATTGAAGTACTCCAAATTATTTACCATTCAAGGAAATATGCAATAATTTTTCTTCAGTTGTTCATTTACAGCTGCTTGTAGAACTTTCTTCAATTTTTGTAGAAAGGTTTTCCGCTAAGAATGACAAGGTAAACGTAACTGGTGAACCGTAATAATGAGGGGTCTCCGCACAATGTACACCCGTTAGAGAAATGTAAATTGAACACACTTGGAAATCAGCATCATACTTTTTACTTTCAATGTTTATGACCAATGCACGGTGCCAATAATTAATGATTATTTTTAAAAATCATTGAAGTAATCTCCCTATGGTTAAGATCCAGAGCAGTCACGATTATTTCTTCATTGCGCTTATACTCTGTATTTACCATATCTGCTATGGAGCCTATTGAGGGTGAAATAAAAAATAACTGCAGTGGTTAATAGCCATCGGATCTAGGTTCGACTACCTTTTAAGTGTGTGAGTAACACAAGAATACATTTCCGGGGTGTTTTTATGGGAAGTCATCAATTATTGTTTCCACCGTCCTGTGAGAAGCAGGCTGGTTGGAAAACCACCCCCCACACCTCCGCTTGAGACATTTCCCAGACGCCTTGTGACATTTCCCAGCCTCCAGAGTGATATTGTCCACCTGTCGCGCAAAGATTTTTCCTTTCTTTCGCTGCCAGCGAGCTCTCTCAAAGACATGGCTCCATCATTTAATACTAATTTTAAAAAAATCATTTGAAGTAAATAGTCCTATGGTTAAGAGCGAGAATAGTACTTCATCTTTAGAATAACATTAAATTGATGGGACAATAAAAGTAACTTCAATGGTTAATAGCCAGCGGATCTAGGTTCGAATCTCAGTGATGTAGCTTAAATAAATCTGAATATAAATAGTGTAGGCATGAAACAAAAGGTTTAAAATGTCCTTAATAAGCATAGTAATAGCTTTACTATGTCATTCAGGGTTTAAGTATTTGTCGCTGTCGTTCATAAAAAGCATGCGCTCTTCATATCATGATAATATATCATGTAATATATCCATAATTCCACATTAGACGTAAACCTAGGTCTAAAAGATCTACTCACTAGGGAGAACTGGCGTTCTACTCAAGCCAGATGTTTATAGATATATTTATTTATTTACCATAATACACAAACTCCTCAAGCACACTAAAGGTCAGTTTTATACCATGAAATGAAAAGAATTGTAGTATATGATCACAGTCTGAAAACGTTGCACCCTCATATTCACGGGTATCTGCAATCAATTAATGAATATATCAGACACATGGGCACACATACAAACACACACACTTTTACTTGCGGTAGATTGCAGGTATTTTCATTTAAAATACACTTTAGAAGTTTCGTGATTCAGTGTCCTATAGACCTGTTGTTCGATTACCGAAGATTCCTCTTCGAGATAAGACTTTTACTGTTTTCGATGTGCGGAGAAAATCTGTATGATAAAATTCATGTGTGAATAGATATTTAAGAGCAGACCACAGGTCTAAGCACATGCATTATGAGAAAGGGTCATTGCTAAATTAATAAAATCACAACTTTAAGAGGAATTCTAATCATGAATTCAAAAACTGATAATTGGAGAAAGGATGTAATAGTGTTCTCGCCATGAATAATGTCTCCGCTAATAATTAATTGCTATAAATAGTCTGCAATTTACTTCTAAGTTTTGTACAAGTTTTGTACTTACTATTGTAAATACCTCTCCCCATCGGTCTGCTGATGTCAAGAGAGGAGGCGTAAGGTTGAGAAGTAGGGTGAGAACTGTATGAATGTCATTCGTTATTTCTTATTCGGGGAGCGGCAGGATTCTAATATTTATCCCGATTGTACAAACTCCTCCCAAAACTTGAAAAACCTATATATATAGCTTTCCTGGAATACGTGCAATGGTATTCAGTGCAGTATTATAGAAATTGCTGGTTTGCGACGCAGCACCACACATTTTACTATTACTAAAGGAATTGGCAAGAATTGCCATAAAATGGCAGGTGAGTTGTAATATTTTTATATTCTTAATAGGAAATGTATTCTTATAAATTACATAATTTTGTTGAAAAAGAATAACTGATGTGCTTTAATTCATTTTCATTTTCTTTTCGTTTCAGGTTCAGTTATTCTTATTGAAGAAGGTAATCGATCGAATATTCATGTATCGAGTCTAGAAGTTAAATTAAATCATTGATTGCACTATAAATTTTTCTTTCGTTATTCCAGACAAGGAATCAATCATATTCGTCGAAGAAATAATAACAATTAAAGAAGATTCACATACTTGCAACTGGGATAAAGAAACAATGGAGAGATTTATGTCATCAGAGTGTAACCTATCCCAGGGGAGCAGAATAAGTGTTGAGTGGTTTCAGGCTAATAAAAATAAAAATAATAATAATAATAATAATAATAATAATAATAATAATAATAATAATAATAATAATAATAATAATAATAATAATAATAATAATAATAATAATAATAATAATAATAATAATAATAATAATAATAATAATAATAATAATAATAATAATAATAATAATAATAATAATAATAATAATAATAATAATAATAATAATAATAATAATAATAATAATAATAATAATAATAATAATAATAATAATAATAATAATAATAATAATAATAATAATAATAATAATAATAATAATAATAATAATAATAATAATAATAATAATAATAATAATTTCACCATAGGTCCTCCATTTATATTAAGGTTCCCTAATTAGCAATTAAATATGTACTATTCTTTTTCATTTCAGGCGTAGGACTAACTGCCAGATATAATCAGGACTACCCTCACGGTAATAGCACATTATCAGTTGTTTGATAATCGTCTATCATTCTGTTAATTGAGTATTTTTATTTATTTAATTCTGTTTTCCAGATCGCACAGCCATGCAAAACAATGACAGTGAAATCTTTACACACAGGCAGGCATCACCCATTGCAAATGATGGGGTAAGTGCATACAAAATTTAGAGGACTTTCAGGTTTATCATTCTGTTAATTGGTTATTTTTATTTATTTAATTCTGTTTTCCAGATCGCACAGCCATGCAAATCAATGACAGTGAAATCTTTACACACAGGCAGGCATCACCAATTGCAAATGATTGGGGTAAGTCATACAAAATGACTTTCATGTTTATCATTCTGTTAATTGATTATTCTTATTTATTTAATTCTGTTTTCCAGATCGCACAGCCATTCAAATCAATGACAGTGAAATCTTTACACGCAGGCAGGCATCACCCATTGCAAATGGTTGGGGTAAGTGCATACAAAATTTAAAGGACTTTCATGTTTATCATTCTGTTAATTGGTTATTTTTATATATTTAATTCTGTATTTCCATATAATAGAACTTGACCATGGTTACTATATTGTCATTCATTTTTTATATGTTAGGCCCAATGAAATGGAATGTCAGCCGTATGTTTTGATTTCAGATACAGAACCGTTCTCCAGATGCTTTATCACCATCCATATATGTATCGGGGTTGATGAAACGGAATTATAACTGATTGCATTTCTCCATTTCAGATTGCACGACATTACTACAGGCGTTATAACACCTTCCAGCAATGTTTTTTATCATTTGATTACCGAAGGGATATGATAATCGATTTTTGGTTATTCCAGGTATCCATCTATTCACGGTTTAAGAAGGAGGAGGACGAGGAGGAAGAGGAGGCGGCTGCGGCGAAGAATGGTGCCACAGAAGAGACACACACACATGTACGCAGCATTTAGGAAATTTTGGTATAATGTGTGTAATATAAATTAAATAAAAATCAGTATTGTCACGCGAGCGTTGGAACACCCTATAGAAGCAGCTGGGAGCGGACAGCAAGGGAGGTCCGTGTTAGCCACGCCCTCCCCTCGTTTGTCTTATAGTGGTGACAGGCGATGGCCGGGATAAAAACATCATTGTGCCGTCTGTTTCTGTTCCACCTGTGTTCTCGAAATAACGGGATCTTTCATCTGATGGAGAACCTTCGAGATCGGCAAGCGTACCCTATATAAGCTACACGTCGTGCACGAGGAGTCAGTGAGGAGACAGTCGCAGTTCTTGGTGTAAGAGTTAGTCAGTGACGTGTTAATGAACGAGAAGATTGTGCAACGGAAGACTGTACGTAACTGTGTATGTGTATCGGAGTTTACGTAATCGCGAGGACAACTGAAATTGTAACGGACGAACTGGTGAATTGTAATTGTGTGCAGCACGTAATTCTGTGTAATTGGCAAGAGTGTAACTGTAAGTCGGTGGAAATAAAGAACATTTTTTAGTGGTGAAATTGGACTTTTCATTTCACGAACCCACAAAGTCACAGTATTTTTCGATTTATAATAGCCTTATTATTCACCTAAAAATGTCCGTATTTTCCTATGCTCCATATCCCAGCAAATTCGCCTTAATTTTTAGATAAAAAAAACCTGTTCTATACCAGCAAGCAAGAATGGTAATCGATCTATAGGTGGCACCCTAAATTATAATTCAAATAAAAGCTCTAATATCAAAGCTAATATTCAGGTGCTAAGAAACCTCACATATATAGAGGAAAGATACAACTTTACAATGGGAAAACAGCACCATAAAAGTGTAGAAGCAACTCTTAAATGCATTAATAAATTGGAGGTGTGCTTCGGAGAGGAGTAGAGAACAACAGATGAACGTAACACTATGCACTTTGCTTAATAGCTCACCGTTTTGTTATTTTGTCATAATAACTACTTCTACGTATAGGTATAGAAATTCCTAATGCATAATGATGCTAATGATAGTTTATATTCTAAGGCTCTCCTTTAGCCATGTCGCCCATATTCCATTGAATACTTTCTGGTAGCAGCTCGACTGTAAATAAATGTCGTATTAAAACCTAATTTTCATATAACTAAGGAATATGTTTAAATAAAGAATACAATGTAAAATTTTTACAGTACGTTTTCATTGAGTTTAAAAATACATCTCCATTATATTTTTCCCGCTACGCCTGTTCTTTTCATCATATGAACATGGCAATCTATATTTATCTATCATATAATTGATATAAATTTCTTTCAAAGTATGGAATTATTTTGTTTAAGTCCGCTAAATACAGTACCTTGCAGAATTATACTTCCCTCATTTAAACATATATTCATAAATGCTTTGTCCTTCATGTTATTGCTACCTCACATTACATTATATGCATAGATTATATTTTTTTTTCACTGTACGGTGCACAAGGATGCTCGCCATCTTTCAGATACGCTTCCACCACAAGCAGAATGTAGTAACCATGATCAAGTTCTATTACATGGAAATACAGAATTAAATAAATAAAAATAATCAATTAACAGAATGATAAACCTGAAAGTCCTCTAAATTTTGTATGCACTTACCCCAATCATTTGCAATGGGTGATGCCCGCCTGTGTGTAAAGATTTCACTGTCATTGATTTGCATGGCTGTGCGATCTGGAAAACAGAATTAAATAAATAAAAGTAATCAATTGACAGAATGATAAACGATTATCAAACAACTGATAATGTGCTATTACCGTGAGGGTAGTCCTGATTACATCTGGCAGTTAGTCCTACGCCTGAAATGAAAAAGAATAGTACATATTTAATTGCTAATTAGGGAACCTTAATATAAATGGAGGACCTATGGTGAAATTATTATTATTATTATTATTATTATTATTATTATTATTATTATTATTATTATTATTATTATTATTAATATTATTATTATTATTATTATTATTATTATTATTATTATTATTATTATTATTATTATTATTATTATTATTATTATTATTATTATTATTATTATTATTATTATTATTATTATTATTATTATTATTATTATTATTATTATTATTATTATTATTATTATTATTATTATTATTATTATTATTATTATTATTATTATTATTATTATTATTATTATTATTATTATTATTATTATTATTATTATTATTATTATTATTATTATTATTATTATTATTATTATTATTATTATTATTATTATTATTATTATTATTATTATTATTATTATTATTATTATTATTATTATTATTATTATTATGATTATCATTATGATTATGATTATGATTATTATGATTATCATTATCATTATCATTATCATTATCATTATCATTATCATTATCATTATCATTATCATTATCATTATCATTATCATTATTATTATTATTATTATTATTATTATTATTATTATTATTATTATTATTATTATTATTATTATTATTATTATTATTATTATTATTATTATTATTATTATTATTATTATTATTACCTGAAACCACTCAACACTTATTGTGCTCGCCTGGGTAGGTTACACTCTGATGATATAAATCTCTCCATTATTTCTCTATCCCAGTTGCAAGTATGTGAATCTTCTTTAATTGTTATTATTTCTTCGACGAATATGATTGATTCCTTGTCTGGAATAATGAAAGAAAAATTTATAGTGCAATCAATGATTTAATTTAACTTCTAGACTCGATAAATGAATATTCGATCTATTACCTTCTTCAATAACAATAACTAAATCTGAAATGAAAAGAAAATGAAAATTAAGTAAAGAACATCGGTTATTCTTTTTCAACAAAATTATGTAATTTATAAGAATACATTTCATATTAAGAATATAAAAATATTACAACTCACCTGCCATTTTTATGGCGATTCTTGCTAATTCCTTTACTAATAGTAAAATGTGTGGTGCTGCGTCGCAAACCAGCAATTTCTATAATACTGCACTGAATACCATTGCACGTATTCCAGGAAAGCTATATATATATATATATATATATATATATATATATATATATATATATAGGTTTTTCAAGTTTTGGGAGGAGTTTGTACAATCGGGATAAATATTAGAACCCTGCCGCTCCCCGAATAAGAAATAACGAATGACATTCATACAGTCCTCACCCTACTTCTCAACCTTACGCCTCCTCTCTTGACATCAGCAGACCGATGGGAGGAGGTATTTAGAATAGTAAGTACAAAACTTGTACAAAACTTAGAAGTAAATTGCAGATTATTTATAGCAATTAATTATTTGCGGAGATATTATTCATGGCGAGAACACTATTACATCCTTTCTCCAATTATCAGCTTTTGAATTCATGATTAGAATTCCTCTTAAAGTTGTGATTTTATTAATTTAGCAATGACCCTTTCTCATAATGCATGTGCTTGGACCTGTGGTCTGCTCTTAAATATCTATTCACACATCAATGGGGACTTTATCATACAGATTTTCTCCGCACATCGAAAACAGTAAAAGTCTTATCTCGAAGAGCAATCTTCGGTAATCGAACAACAGGTCTATAGGACACTGAGTCATGAAACTTCTAAAGTGTATTTTAAATGAAAATACCTGCAATGTATCGCAAGTAAAAGTGTGTGTTAGTATCTGTGCGCATGTATATGATATGTTCATTAAATGATTGCAGATACCCGTGAAGATGGGGGTGCAGCGTTTTCAGAATGTGATCATATACTACAATTGGTTTCATTTCATGGTATAAAACTGACCTTTAGTGTGCTTGAGGAGTTTGTGTATTATGGTATATGAATAAATAGATCTATAAACATCTGGCTTGAGTAGAACGCCAGTTCTCCCTAGTGAGTAGATTTTTAAGATCTTGGTTTACGTCTAATGTGGAATTATGGATATATTACATGATATATTATCATGATATGAAAAGCGCATGTTATTTATGAATGACAACGACAAATACTTAAACTCTGAATGACACAGTTACTATGCTTACTATGCTTATTAAGGACATTTTAAACCTTTTGTTTCATGCGTACACTATTTATATTCAGATTTATTTAAGCTACATCACTGAGATTCGAACCTAGATCCGCTGGCTATTAACCATTGAAGTTACGTTTTATTTTCCCATCAATTTCATGTTATTCTAAAGATGAAGTACTATTTTCGCTCTTAACCATAGGACTATTTACTTCAAATGATTTTTTTAAAATTAGTATTAAATGATGGAGCCATGTATTTGAGAGAGCTCGCTGCCACCGAAACAAAGAAAAAATCTTTGCGCGACAGGTGGACAATATCACTCTGGAGGCTGGGAATTGTCACAAGACGTTGGGGAAATGTCGCAAGTGGAGGTGGGGCGGGGGGTGCTTTTCCAACCGGCCCTGCTTCTCACAGGACGGTGGAAACAATAATTGATGACTTCCCTTTAAAACACCCTGAAATGCATTCTTGTGTTACTCACACACTTAAAAGGTAATCGAACCTAAATCCGATGGCTATTAACCACTGAAGTTATTTTTTATTTCACCCTCAATAGGCCCCATAGCAGATATGGTAAATACAGAGTATAAGCGCAATGAAGAAATGATCGTGACTGCTATGGATATTAACCATAGGGAGATTACTTCAATGATTTTTAAAAATTATCATTAATTATTGGCACCGTGCATTGGTCATAAACATTGAAAGTAAAAAGAATGATGCTGATTTCCAAGTGTGTTCAACTTAAATTTCTTTAACAGGTGTACATAGTGCGGAGACCCCTCATTATTATAGTTCACCAGTTACGGTTACCCTGTCATTCTTAGCGGAAAACTTTTCCACAAAAATTGAAGAAAGTTTTACAAGCAGCTGTAAATGAACAAGTGAAGAGAAAGTATTGCATATATCCTTGAATGGGAAATACTTTGAAGTACTTCAATATCCATAATTAAATATTTAGGAGTATTACCCTATAAGATACATCAACCGTTTCAATAATAAGTCTGGAAAGCAGTAATCAAGCAATAGATTTTGGAAACACGCAGCGACCTCGAAACTAAATAAAAGTTTTGCAATATTTACGTTTTATTATTCGGATTCGAACCTTGATCCGCTGGCTATTAACCATAGAAGTTACGTTTTATTTCCCCGTCAATTTCATGTTATTCTAAAGATGAAGGATTATTTTCGCTCTTAACCAGAGGACTATTTACTTCAAATGATTTTTTAAATTAGCATTAAATGCTGGAGCCATGTCTTTGAGAGAGCTCGCTGCCACCGAAACAAAGAAAAAATATTTGCACGACAATTGGACTCAATCACTCTGGAGGCTGGGAACTGTCACAAGGCGTCTGGGAAATTTCGCAAGCTGAGTGGGTTTTAAACAGACCATGCTTCTCATAGGACGGTGGAAACAATAATTAATTACGTCCCTTAAAAATACCCTGGGAATGCTTTCTTCTCTTTACTTACAAACTTAAAAGATTGGTTGGAAATAAATAGCATCTTGGACGCATATAGACCTGCACCAGAAGTAGGGGAGCGGCACATCTTTTTCAATCAAACTTACAGCTGCAACATAAATGTGTCTCTCTTGACATAAGACCTGCTAAAATCTCTGTCAGATCAGAATTAATGTTAGCCATTAATTTTTATAAGAAGAAGCCTTCGAGTTTCACATGGCTGAATGCATTCTTGTGTTTGTCACATAACAGACGTTCAATCTCAACCTTCATCCACATATCACAGACACCAGACAATACATAACAGTGTTCAGTTTCAACCCCCCACATATTACAGACACCAGACGACACTTAACAGATGTTCAATCTCAACCCTTCCCCACATATCACAAGACACCAGACAACACAAAACAGGTGTTATATCTCAACCCTTCCGCACATATCATAGGCACCAGACAACACATAACAGGAGTTCAATCTCAACCCTCCCCCCTCATATCACAGACACCAGACAACACTTACAGATGTTCAATCTCAACCCTTCCCCACAAATCACAGGAACCAGACAACACATAACAGGTGTTCAATCTCAACCATTTCCCACATATCACTGACACCAGATAACACTTAACAGATGTTCAATCTAAACCCTTCCCCACATATCACAGACACCAGACATCACAAAACAGGTGTTCAATCTCAACCCTTCCCCACATATCACAGACACCAGACAACACATAACAGGTGTTCAATCTCAACCCTTCCCCAAATATCACAGACACCAGCAAATACTTAAGCGATGTTCAATCTCAACCCTTTCCCACATATCACAGACACCAGACAACACTTAACAGATGTTCAATCTCAACCCTTCCCCACATATCACAGACACCAGACAATACTTAACAGATGTTCAATATCAACCCTTCCCCACAAATCACAGACACCAGACAACACTTAACAGATGTTCAATCTCAACCCTTCCCCCACATATCACAGACTGTCAGCTGAGAATTAATGGGAGCCATTAATATCTATAAGAAGCCTTCGAGTTTCACATGGCTGTTTGCTTGTTGCGGCATACCCGCATGTCAGATTTCAATTGGTTGGTGTTTACTTTTGATTTGGGTTCTAATTGGAGCTATGAGATCTCTTATCCTCAGGTGAATGGTTGTAGGAAATGGATTTGTTGTTTGTTGGCTGCTCAGTTGTCTCAATAATACACTGGTTCGTTGCAAAAATGATTTAATTTAATTCTCACTAAGTTCGTTGATTCAGATTGATTTGTAGCGGCGACCACCTGTTACTAAACTTCCTAACAGAATTCTCTTACTTCTTTATACGGCGAATACTTTGCTATGATAAACTTCTTCTGCTGCTTCTCTTACGCTGGTTGCGTTATTCTTGACTTCCCTACATTTCGGACTTAGAAATCTTTACTACTTCTTCTTCACGCGCACTAACACATCTTTCCCCTCGTAGTATGACTGTTGAAGTGAGTTTTCGTCTACTCTGCGATTCAGTTCGTACCTTATTCTGATCCCCACTCTAACTCTTATCACATGACCAAAATAACTCACCCTTCTCCCCATTTCTCAAATCTTACATTATTATTGGTTTCTCAGTTTATTTCGATTTTTCTTTATTGGTTAGCAAAACTCATCGAACTCATTGACGTTACATCCCACTGTGAGTTGGGTCACGCCTACCCTGGGCTCTTTGTAACGGTATACATCGTTATCACCTCAGCAAAGTAAATCCTTTTAGGTCTTATGCTTGACCGCATCTTGAAAACCTTATTGTTCCTACACATTCCTGGCTATAGTTCTCAGACATTGAACCTTTCCTTAAACAAGGAGGCTATCGGTCACCTCTTCCTGTCTCTCCGACTTGTGTTCAGATTTTACAGAAATATTTTCTCTCCCTTACATGGATTCTAGGATGTTAGTTGTCTTAAATTATATTCTTCCCATCTTATTGTTAATTAAACCGCTATTTTAATCATTACTCTAATTTCATTCTAATTTCATATTAATATAACAATATTTTATATTAGTTTAGCAAAGCATTTTTATTAATTTATCTTCTTTTTTAATTCTCGTGAATTCGATTAATTCGCCACCTCCTAATCGCTGTCTGATACTGCGGTTACATAATGCCCGTTTGACAAAAATGAAATACCCATTATTTAAATTTTGTCAAACCCCCGTCATGACATTTCCTCCTTATATATCTTATAATTTCTCATTCCCTACTTGAAACATTTTTCGGTGGTCACCGTTCCCTAATCTTTATCAACATGGTACATTACATACATAGAAAAATACACTGTTATACATGGTTAATACTCTAGAAACAAAATCACATTCATGTTGTTCCCAATATTTACAATTCATTAGCTCAAATGAGCTATGTGTACTTGACTGAATTACTTTTGTCTCACTTGAGATCAACCTGATTATATCCTATCACACTCCTTAAATACTAGTACATTACTACTTACAATGTTACGTTTACATTCAATGATTCATATATATTTACATTTCCTTATTGGGACGTTTCTTTTTTGCATTTTTCACTGCAAGAACATACGTCCGCACGCTATTCATGTTTGTGTTATGAAGCACAAATACGGTTACCTCTCTTGTCTACCTGGAACGAGGTGTGTCGTTTACCTGCCTGTTGGTAAACATTTGCAGTCTATTGTCTTGTCTTTCCGCACTTCAGTTCACTCAATTTTCCTCCACAATGTCACGGCGAAAGTCTGTGACTTTGACAATAACAATGACTATAGGTATTTACCTTTTGACACATTAATACACCTGGAGTTTATGAGATATTTACATTTCACAAACTACTTTAAAGTTATCTAAAACATTTTATTTAGCTGTAGTTATTAATAATATAATTTCGTTTGTGCACAGGAATTTTGGAACTTGCAACTCCCACGCAGTGTTTGAATTTCAAACGAAAACGTTACCCGTACTAATTATATAACTTTTACTTGGTATTCTTTACATCTTCGTATATATAATTTCAATCACATTCACACAGGTGATTCTTGGGTCTGCTCTGTACTGTTTACAACGTTTTTTTGACGATATGGCCTTATTAGGGAGATGTTATATCTGCCTATCGGTTTACCATTTCTTGGGTGTATTAGAGCATACGCTCTGTCACCAAATATTTTCTCAATCCGGTATGGGCCTTTCCATAGCATATATAGCTATTTAGTCTTCTTTCCTAACAAATCTGACTTGTCGAACGATTTCACTAGAACTAAGTCGCCGACCTTTGGTTCCCAATTCTTCTTATACCGCAGTTTCTTTGCGTTTCTTTTCTCTACTTTTTCCATTATTCTTTTAACAGCATTCTGGATCCGTTCTCGATCTGTCTCGGTCGTCACTTGTATACTTTCCGGAACACCCTCTATTAGTGGTTCCGGTGTTAAATTCTTATGCAATTGGATAGGAGCATATCCTGTGGTTAGATTGACTGAATTATTGAATATAAACTCAATATAGTTGATGTGGTCTGGCCAGGTAGTCTGTTTCAATGAACAAAGGACTCGGAGATGAACGCCTAGGTCTTTCAGTACGCGCTCGCTTGGATTAGAGCATGGATGGTACGGCGTTGTATTATGGATGCGAATTCCGGCATCCTGAATGGTGTGCACGAATCGTCTTCCATGGTGTATGGACGCGTTATCTACTAATAGTGCTTTCATCTTCCCGTATTTGACTATATAGTCTTTCACTATTTTATTCGCGCATGCTGCACTTGTTAATTTCTTGAGAGGGTATATTTTCACAAATTTCGACATCACGTCGATAAGTACACATAAATATGTTAATCCTCCTCTTCCTACCGGGAGTGGACCATATGCATCCGCTGCAGCTAATTCTAATGGTTCCTTCCTGGTGATGGATACAGGGGGTCGATCTATCTTATAATTTAATGATTTTGCCCTCTGGCAGATGTCACATGTAGATATAAAGGTGCTAGTGTGTTCCGAAAATACATTTCTATGTTTACAAAAAATGTTATAAAAATCTCTTTTTGGTGGTCGTTTAGAAGGTTTGAGTTTGCTACTGTTTCTCTTATTTTGTAGCTCATGTTTATGTTATGTTCAGCTACCTGGAAATCATCTGTTTGGGTAATCACTTCTCTCCCACTTGCTTCTTCTTGCCCAAGTCCGTATGACGTCATCTCTAAAAGCCCTTCTTCTCCGGCTATATACTCATCCTTATCATAGCTTCTCATCTCTTCTGCTTGTAATGGATTCATCTTAACTAGCTCCATCCCTCCTATTCGTATAAATTCTACAAAAAATGTTTCTCCATCTATTTCTTTTTCTTCATCTGTCAATCTTATCTCATTTTCTGCTTCCCTTGAGCTAAACGGAACTTTAACTATGACGTCTTTAATTTTGATTTCCAAGGCTTCCATTTGATAATTCAACTTAGCTTGAAGCGCATACAACACGTCATTACCCATAATAATGTCTACAGATAGCCTATTAATAACAAAACTTACAAATGCTATTGTATCCTCCCCAATGGTGACCTTCAAAAGCATTTGTGTATTAATCTTTTGTTTGGCGCGACCTACCGCCAGAGTACAATATGCACTTTTTACGGGCAATGTTTGCAATTTCATTCCATTGTTTTTTAAGTGATAAAAGAATGCTTGACTTATAGCTGAAACTGAGGATCCTGAATCTATGGTAATGTGCCATTTTTCTTTGTTTATTATTGCAGCAATACGTGGAGAATCTCTCACTTGTTGCAATTCTGTTAAGTGATTGTTTATTTGAGTACCGTTTACTATTTCTGTTTCTGTTTTATTCTGTACCACCCTACTCAGAGCTGTGTCCCTGTTCAAATTAAGAACTAGCGTGTTCATCCGGGTCCGATGCGGGACGTCTTCTATCGCACCCTGGAGTCGTTTCCCGTCTGCTGTGTCGTATCTGGCCTTTCATCTACCTCGGGCGCCCCGTCCCTCGGTGTGGGTGGAGCAGAACGCACCCATTCTCTTGAGAGAAGTTGATTCCTCTGTCTTACTTCAGGTCTGTCTGTATTGTTCTCTCTACCAGCGTCACGTGGTTGATACTGTCTATTAGCTTCTGGTAGTCGGAACGTCGGTCTTGCATTCCCTCTTCGAAGAAATGGGGGGTGACCCCTATTTCCATTCCTAGTTACATGTACATATCTTATAGGGAAATTATATGAATTTGAATTTGGTGGTCCCTGTCTCCCTCTATTGTTGTTAGGGTATTCCCTCGGGACGTGGGCATCGTATCTTTGACGAGTAGCCATATGGTTTGTGTTAAAATTTCGGGGATTGTGTGCCCTTTCCCCGTCATGATTATTATTATTCCACGGTCTGTGTGGATTTCTCACTGGCATTCGATTCTCATGTCTATTTTGTGAATTTTGCGTCCCAACGCTTTGTAAAGCTGTTAATAATGTAATTGCCTCTCTCAATGTCTGAGGTCTTGCTACCACCATGTGATTTCTAATGTTCTCAGGAAGGTGGGGCGTGAGAAGAGAAATCAGTTCGGCTTCCTGTAATGGAGGTTGTAGATATTTACTCATTTGCGAATATCTCAGGAAATAATCAGTAATAGACTCTCCATTATTACCTTGGTATCGACCATTTGTTATCTGATTCCTTACTTGGTATTGGACATTGGCGTTCCAATACTTTTCTAGGAAAGCTGTTTTGAACAACTCGTAGCTGCATCCTTCTCCCACAGTTACTCGTAGCCAATTAAGTTCGGCAGATTCTAACGCCCTTTGAACTATTATCATCTTATATTGCTCGGGTACACCTCTGATGGCAAAATACTTTTCTAAGTCGGCCAAAAATTGTACTGCGTTGTCATTGCGACAATTAAATTTCGGGAGGGGCAATTCGCTTAGAAAATTCATGTGCACTGGTGGATACATATTTACGTTTTGCATATTTACTTCGCTATTATTGCTGTTTTGAGGAGAGACAGAAGTGGCGCTAACCTGTTCGTTCTGCCTCTCTCTATTGTGTGTATGTATAGAACAATTGGAACTCTCAGGTACCTGCCCTTGCTGTCCCAGCTATAAGCCAGTTACAGTATCTCTGATTTGAGATATCTCGCTTACTGTCTCCCTCAACATTTGTGTATTTTCTGATTGAATATTTGTTACACGTGCTACCTTTTCATTTAACTTCTCCATGTCAGCTGCTATACTAATGTTTACAGTGTCAAACCGGTCATTTATCTCTTGTATAAAAGTTACCTGTGTCGTGGTCAGTTCATCTAATCTTATTCTCTCCTTATTAATTTCCTCCCCTATTCTATGTTCTACTCCTGCAACGAGAGATTTGGTAGCTTCTAGCTCACTTCTTATAGTACCTACTTCTCGCTGCAGGGCCTCTTTTACAGTCTGGATTTCCCCTGTTATTCCTTGAATTTTGACAGTGATTCTAGCTTCTGTTTCTTTCCCTTGGCTTGTAATTTGACTTCATTTTTTGTCCATAGCTTTGCTCTGATCTAGTAATTTAGCCTCTAGTGATTGACTCTGAATAGTCATTTGCGCCATGAGTTTCTGGAACATCTCTTGTAGATTTTCCATTACCCCAGGATTGTCACTTCTCCCATTTACATTTAAGCTACTTACACCATTTACACCCTCATCTACTGATCCTATAACACTGCTTTCCATTATCTCTTCATTAACAACTTCTAACTCTTTCTCTGTCTCCATAACTATTTGTTCCCCAGAATTTTCCATTTTAAATTTATTCTGTACGACCTTCTTATTTCTCAAAAGCATTGAACTTCCCCTTTAAAATTTCTAATTTCCCTTCCAAAATACTTATTACTAAGACATTACATAGATATTGATTTCAATGAATGATATTACATTTACAAGAAATATAAATTGAGTATGTGTAACTCACAGTTCTGTTGTACGGCTGTGGTGTTTATATGATGTCTTTACCAATTTTTGTCGTGCTGCTCGTCGTCTAGTAGGCTCAGTTGATGTCGAAAGAACTTGAACTTCTCTCTTGGTTGGGGGAAAATTTTACTTGTTAGTTGTTTTTGCCGTCTTCTTCGTAGTCTCTGCTGTCCTCATCGTAGTTGTCGTCGTCGGTCTTCTCACTTCTCTTCGTAGTCGTCCTTCGTCGTCGTTCTTCTCACTTCTCCTCGTCGTTGTCGTCGTTACATTTCACCCATTTCCTACAATTCGAAGTCCCAACGTATCGGCGCCATTATGCGGCATACCCGCATGTCAGATTTCAATTGGTTGGTGTTTACTTTTGATTTGGGTTCTAATTGGAGCTATGAGATCTCTTATCCTCAGGTGAATGGTTGTAGGAAATGTATTTGTTGTTTGTTGGCTGCTCAGTTGTCTCAATAATACACTGGTTCGTTGCAAACATGATTTAATTTAATTCTCACTAAGTTCGTTGATTCAGATTGATTTGTAGCGGCGACCACCTGTTACTAAACTTCCTAACAGAATTCTCTTACTTCTTTATACGGCGAATACTTTGCTATGATAAACTTCTTCTGCTGCTTCTCTTACGCTGGTTGCGTTATTCTTGACTTCCCTACATTTCGGACTTAGAAATCTTTACTACTTCTTCTTCACGCGCACTAACACATCTTTCCCCTCGTAGTATGACTGTTGAAGTGAGTTTTCGTCTACTCTGCGATTCAGTTCGTACCTTATTCTGATCCCCACTCTAACTCTTATCACATGACCAAAATAACTCACCCTTCTCCCCATTTCTCAAATCTTACATTATTATTGGTTTCTCATTTTATTTCGATTTTTCTTTATTGGTTAGCAAAACTCATCGAACTCATTGACGTTACATCCCACCGTGAGTTGGGTCACGCCTACCCTGGGCTCTTTGTAACGGTATACATCGTTATCACCTCAGCAAAGTAAATCATTTTAGGTCTTATGCTTGACCGCATCTTGAAAACCTTATTGTTCCTACACATTCCTGGCTATAGTTCTCAGACATTGAACCTTTCCTTAAACAAGGAGGCTATCGGTCACCTCTTCCTGTCTCTCCGACTTGTGTTCAGATTTTACAGAAATATTTTCTCTCCCTTACATGGATTCTAGCATGTTAGTTGTCTTAAATTATATTCTTCCCATCTTATTCTTAATTAAACTGCTATTTTAATCATTACTCTAATTTCATTCTAATTTCATATTAATATAACAATATTTTATATTAGTTTAGCAAAGCATTTTTATTAATTTATCTTCTTTTTTAATTCTCGTGATTTCGATTAATTCGCCACCTCCTAATCGCTGTCTGATACTGCGGTTACATTGTGGCTGTACTCACAACCCTGCCAAAACCCCTGGGAATGCGTTGTGGAGTTTACTCTCACATAATCTTTGTTGCGTAACAGATGTTCAATCTCAACACTCCCCCACATATCACAGTCACCTGTCGAGACATGTCTGTCCCTTCCGTACCACATGTAACACCCCTTCCACCGACGCCAGGCAACACTTAACAGATGTTCAATCTCAACCCTTCCCCACATATCAGAGATACCAGACAACACTTAACAGTTGTTCAATCTCAACCTTTCCCCTCATATCACAGACACCAGACAATACTTAACAGATTTTCAATCTCAACCCTTTCCCACATATCACAGACACCAGACAACACTTAAACAGATGTTCAATCTCCACCCTTCCCCACATATCACAGACACCAGACAACACTTAACAGATGTTCAATCTCAATCCTTCCCCACATATCACAGACACCAGACAATTATTAACAGATGTTCAATCTCAACCCTTCCCCACAAATCACAGGAACCAGACAACACATAACAGGTGTTCAATCTCAACCATTTCCCACATATCACTGACACCAGATAACACTTAACAGATGTTCAATCTCAACCCTTCCTCACATATCACAGACTCCAGACAACACTTAACAGATGTTCAATCTCAACCTTTCCCCACATATCACAGACACCAGACAACACTTAACAGATGTTCATTCTCAACCCTTCCCCCACATATCACAGACTGCCAGATCAGAATTAATGGGAGCCATTAATATTTATAAGAAGCCTTCGAGTTTCACATGGCTGTTTTCTTGTGGGTGCCCTCACAACCTTGCCAAAAACCTGGGAATGCGTTGTTGTGTTTACTCTCACATAATCTTTGTTGCGTAACAGATGTTCAATCTCAACCCTCCCCCACATATCACAGTCACCTGTCGAGACATGTCTGTCCCTTTCATACCACATGTAACACCCCTTCCACCGATGCCAGGCAACACTTAACAGATGTTCAAACTCAACCCTTCCCTACATATCAGAGATACCAGACAACACTTAACAGATGTTCAATCTGAACCCTTCCCCACATATCAGGGACACCAGACAATACTTAACAGATGTTCAATCTCAACTTTTCCCCACATATCACAGACACCATACAATACTTAACAGATGTTCAATCTCAACCCTCCCCCACATATCACAGTCACCTGTCGAGAAATGTCTGTCCCTTCCATACCACATGTAACACCCCTTCCACCGACTCCAGGCAACACTTAACAGATGTTCAATCTCAACTCTCCCCCACATATCACAGACACCTGTCGAGACATGTCTGTCCCTTCCATAACACCTGTAACATCTTGGGTGGTCTCCACCCCTCCTCCCCCTCCCCTTCCCACCGACGCCAGGCGTCGCGACTTCTGTATCTAGAAAGAACATATTCCCCCTACTACTTACTTTATATTTCAGATGGGTTATTGTTCCGTACCCTTCTGTAAAAGTAAGAAAGGAAAATTAAAAGGGATCAGTTTCCATGAATTTCCAGTGGATGAAGAACTACGTAAACAATGGTTAAAGCTATATCTCGCTCTAATTTCGCGATAAATGATAAATTTAATTCAACAGTCGTGTGCAGTTTGCATTATACTGATGACAACTGCGCTGCAATTCAGGCTGAGGAAGACACAATTGCCAAAATAAAGAGATTGGAAAGGGAGAATAACACCTTGAGATGTAAATTATGGGGAGCAAATAAAAGGCACAAAGAATTTGTAAACAAGCAGCAAGCAAATGAAGAAAGATTACTTTATTATGAAACCATTATGAATGATTTAATATTATGAAATTATTGATAAAAGATACCACTGTACACTGCAATACAACTTCCAGACACAATAATCGTAATATTGGGCCAATTGAATAACATTAAAGATAATGTGAATTTCCATCTTAAAAGACTTACTAACGTATATTGTTGAACTGCTTTTAACTGTTTACATACTTAGTTTTTTTCGTTTATTCCTAGAAAGCCTCGTTTCATTCAACAGCTCACTTATCACTGGCATACCTATATAGGAGGTTTTATAGTTAAAAAATTGCGGCTGAATTCTCGTGTCATCTGTCTTACTGAAGTGTCTACCGCCAAGTGTACTGCATCCCTTGTATATCTAATATTCAAAAGGGACGGAAACTCCACATTCTATTACCCATCTCCAGAGTTTGTTTCTCTTTTGGCAGTTATAGAGAACTGAAAGCATTCAGAAATGCTAAGTGAACTGATATGCAGACATTATATTCCTGTGATATTAAGGTACATTGCTTCTGCGACAACGGAAGTCAAGAGGTCTCGAGTTCGACTTAACGTTGGGGGACGTAAATTACAAAGAAAAATCAGAGTGACTCTCGGTCAGGGTGAGCTACCTGGATAAGGTTTTTCCGGGGGTTCCCTTATCCTGATACACGAATGTCGGACAACTCTGAGTTCCATGGACGCCGCACTCATTTGAGCATCCTTTCATCCATTTCATTCATCGTGCAATATGACTTAAGGATGTAAATTGAAAAAAGCGGAACACGGGCAGGTACACGAATTGGATTCGCGACATAACAATGAAAATAATAACATTGCAATTATTTTATTTAAAGAATAAAGGGGGGAGGCACAAAACTCACAGAATATTCCATATGATCGAAATTATCACAGTAGGAGTGTTTACGAAGGTGTATTGTCTTACGAGGTTATTTTGAGACGCTACTCCCAATTCAGTTGGCTACTGCGTCTTATCATGAAGGTGATTACAGGAGGCTATGGTTCCTGCGGTGTAAATGCGAATAGGAAGCATTATTCGGCTACAGTTTCATTCTTGTTCTGGTGGTAAAACGAATAAAACCCTACATATTGACCCTGAATACGGAATTAATAATAAAGGAAGCCGGTATGATCCCATGAGGTATATTTGCATTATATCGCATATCAATTTCTTAGTGGCTGATCGTCTTAACGGGCAGGCAAAGAAGATGTGCTTAAAGTCACCTCTTATTCCGCAAACACGGCGGTCGTGATCTTGGCGCCCAGTACGAAATAGGTACTGTACAGCAACGCAAAGAAGGTCCCTGAAAGTAATGTGCAGTATTACACAGTGAGACAAGGACAGCGAATGTGTGTGGCAGAGAAAGCCTTCTACACAAGGAGCAGAACATATTCACTCTGTACACTAAAACCGAGAAGATTCATTCACAAAGGGAGAAGCCGTCAGAATGTTTTTGAATTGTCTGTAACTGTACTGACCTGAGGTGTCATAAACCTGCCCAGTGAGGGTATGGGAATCTTCTGCAATCCCCCTGCGTCTCAGGCCTCGGAGACTTACTCTCCTGTGGAGGATGATGATGATGTGTATAAGGGCGCTCAACTACGGCGGTCATCAGCGCCCTTACAAACACAAGTCATGGCAAAAGCCAGATATAAAAATTTCCAAAGACTATATAAGTATAAATAAAACTATTAAAATTGCACACACATACGCATCCCTCAACCACCAGAACAAACCTTTCCACCGACACGGGTCTTCACGCACGGCCTACACGTGGGTGAGCATGTTGACCGTCCAGTACACCGGTGTTAATGCCACGTTTAAGAGAATTCTAAAGTATGATATCGCCTTCTGAGATAACAATGGAGTTTGAGTTACATATTTCAATGTAAGGAAGTACTGTTCCTCTGATCTATTTACGCTTGCTGTGTTTCGTAGTGATAGTTCACGCGCTAAGTCTGATGGAGGTGTAAGATATTTACATGTTATCTGTTGGTTGACTGTAGCCTCTCGTATTGCCGCATCCACCCTTTCATTCCCCAGTATTCCTACATGACTTGGAATCTAAATGATATCTACCTCTATAGTCTGAGGCAAGAGTGAGTGAGTGAGTGTGGTGTGGGGTTTTAGGGTCCGTCGACAGCGAGGTCATTTGGGCAGACGTCTATCATGTTTCGCATGAGTATCTCATATACATATATCTCGTTTTACCTCCCTCACTGGCTGATGTATAGCTGCCAATAGACTGAGTGAGTCCGAGTGAACGAACGCTCTTGTTAGGTGGTGACTACACGTATTTAATGCGCAGTATATTGCGCTATTTTCTGCCGTGTATGTTGTAGGTGGCGGCATGGAGTAGCCATCTGAGCCTTTCTCTCAAGTTCCATATATATACCTGCGCTCGTATCAGTGGTGGTGGATCCATCTGTAAGTATTATTGTTGGCGGCTGTTTGTGGCGTGTTGACAATACCTGTGGAATAAATTCCTGACAAGCGTGTATCCACGGAAAGCGGCCCAGGTTCGATCCCACCCATGGGGTGCGGATTTTAGGTCCGGTGCCCACTCAGCATCCTGAGGAAAGTGAGGAGCTAGGTAAGCGGCCCTGGTCACGAAAACCAACGTTCCGACTGGGGGATGCCGAGATGCTTACCACATGTCCTCCCCGTATCAGTTGGATGATCGTCCACCTCTGCCATGCCTAAGTGGGCGTGAGGCCGGCAGTCAGTTTGCTAGGCATTGGAACCCTAAGGGCTGTCGCGCCATGGGTTATTATTATATTATATCTATTACTGTTTTTCATTATTTCCGTTTATTTTCTTATCTGTTTTCTCTAGTTCCACACATATTCACTACACACATAAACACCCATGCCCAAGGGGGGGGCTCGAACCCGCGACCCTCTACGCAGCGGAACGCTAGAGACTTACGCTCTAGTGACCATGGCCACGAGGGCCGGCTGTTCGTAGTCTATGCTTCTTTTGAAAGAGTGAGTGTTGACTTTAATATTCTTTGGTAACCCGTGTGGTGAAATGTGTAATAGGAGAACGGGCCACGTCGGTGTATTATATCTGTATATGTGAATGACTTTTAAAAACCACTTGGACATCGTACCGAGGGAAGAGGGCGTGTCCGTCCTCTCCCCGTTTCTCTCAGCAGTTAGTACAAATGCGTCAGTTTGGGTAGGAGTATATTTTGATTGTGCGCAAACATGTCACTTGCCACGCGCATTCTTCAGTGTCATATGCCGGGAAGTACCTGGATGTTAGGCGTTTTGCTGGTCATCCCGGGATACTAAAAGTAACATCATTCGCTCCATCAGTGACACACTCTCTAACAATAAGGGGAGCTCATTACGGAGGAATTCTAGATAACGTGCTCCTGTAATATGCCCTTCGAAGAATGATGGTCCACCAAGGTGGTCTCCCAAGGTTCCACACCACACATTTACACCCCACTGATCTTGCTACCTTTCTTACCCAATGAGGATTATCAACACTTCAATAGTGCATATTGTGGCGATTTACAGTTCCATTGTTGTGGAATCTTGATTCATCAGAAAGTAGTTTCCTGGATGCGAATCCCACATCATTTGCTACTCGCTCCAGCAACCATTTACAAAAGTTCACTCGTGCTTCGAAATCTCTCCCGTGAAGTACATGGAGGAGGTGTAAACGATAAGGATGAAACTTATTAGTGTTCAATATTCGCATTACATAAGGCTGGCTGCTGTTCACCTCCTGAACAACTGCCCATGTACTAGTATGCGGATTGTTCTGGATGGCACTCAAAACTGCTGTTGGATTAACACCCAATGTTGCTGGTGCGTTTCTAGCAAGAGGCATTCTCGCAAGCGACTTTGTTACACGCAGACGTTTTTCAACATTCCGAAAGGTGTTTGCTGTTGGTTATAGTCTATTCGGATATCTGTCCCAATGCAGATGATGAGTCGCTGCTTTATTTGTTCTTGCTTCTCCGTAGATCAAAAGCATATCTGTGTACTGGTTTGGCGAATATGTAATGAAAGATTGGCACAAAATAGGTATCGTGCGACAGCGTACGCGTGGAGAACGAAGGGGTCCGCATTTTATTACAAAATACAGATAACCAAAAAACGATTCAAATTATAGGTACTGTTCTGAAACCTCGGGGAATTTATAATTAGATTATCGTGTATTCGATTTCCAAATTTTGGTGAAAATAATATATATATATATATATATATATATATATATATATATATATATATATATATTTACAATGCTGAGACTCGAATCTGTATCATTGGGGGTTAGGGCACAAGAGACATAATCTTATTCAGCTATTTTGAGACCTGACGGAAGCTCGTTCCGCATTCAATAGTACGACTTGTATGCCTGGCGCTATGCCATTGCCACCTCGCGAGTTTTTGTGCTTGATTTAGCCTTCTAAGACAGCTTTAATCATTTGCTGGCCTTTTAGTATTATGACTTAAATGGCAAACGCTCTTATGTTAATGTTAATTGAAACACACAAGACGTAGTCTACGCAAAAATGCAAATAAACTGTTCTTTAATAATATGTCCGTTTTGACTGTACGGATCCATGATAGATGAGGCGTGTCTCCAATTTTTTCCTAATTTTTGGCAGCCAACCCCTGCTCTAAGTACTAGAATCCTCCATTTTCTTCTTAGCTGACGTTGTTAGTGTACTCATGGGATAGGTCCATTTTTTCCGAGGTGTTTACTGAATTGCTTTGCCATGTACACTCTAATAAAAAATTGTAAAATCGACTGGAAACTGGAATTCACTCTCAGTAAAGGAGTCTATGTTTTTAGGTGTTCTTTAGCGAGCAGTACGTTTTGTCCCTTAAACTGACATTTCTCTGAATTCTGCGCATTCTTTTATCTAAGAACGTCAAGTAATACATTTTAGTAAGCGCTAAACTGGACTACGGGGCACGTACTGTTTGATGGGTGGCCTTCCTTTCAAACAAAGAAGGCGCAGCTGACTCACGACGCACCTAACCTACAATTGGTTTGTTTAAGGAATTCTGAGTGTAAACATTGTTTTTACCTTTTCTTGCTGCGGCTGCGCCATGGCTGAGGGTTAGATCACTCGACTCCCACCTAGAGACGGCCCGGTTTGATCCCAGGCGACTCGCAAAGTGAGATTTTTGGTGGACAACACGACGGTGGGGCGGGTATTCTCCGTGATCTCCGATTTTCCCCGCCATCTCATTCCCCCTGTGCTCCATCTTCATCTCATGCATCACCAGTGTAATTGCCTGCAGTTCCAAAGGTAATAAAAACAGGTGTTAAACACCACACATGTCATTGAATTTTAAAAAATTGTAGTTATCATTGTCAGTACATAAACCTACAAATTAAGCTTTAATGTTCAGTCACTTAAAGTCTTTAAAATGTATGAAGACAATCTCAGCTGCCTACCATACTGATCTTGAAAGCCCAACACTTCTACAGATGTATTATTTTATCTTGGCAGAAATCATGCGCAGTAGGGATGAGTAGCAACTGTGGTGAGGATAGTGCACCTATCACTACAATGCGTCACAAGCGTAAGATTACTAGAGGAGAGTGCGATGCACAGGCTGTCTAAAAACAAATCTCACTATCGAAGCCAGTATTGCAGCTCTTATAAACTAAGTTGTAATTCTTACTATGGTAGTAATCTCCACGCTCTTGTTGGATCTTAAATAGTACATAGGCATTTGGAACAAAACCCTGTTCTCCTCCAGCAGGCATGATAACCAATGTCGGCCTTTCAACATCGCTGCAGAGTCCCTGTAACGAATTTCACTCCAGGCATATGGTCTGGTATATGCTGAATTGATATAAGTTTCATCCATATAAACTATATAAACTTCACTGCGATATCTCTGAATATTTCGTAGACACTTAAGCCTTTTTTCCGTATGGTTGGATTAAAATTGTCTGTCACGCTTAGTTTTTTTTTTCATATAAATCCGAGTTTCAAAAGAACTCTTCTTCTTAGTCAGACCTTCCTTGGAAGTCAATAGCATTTTGAAGCGTCATAAGCACTTTCTTCAGAGTTGGTCTTTGTTTTTCTGTACTTTAAAAATTATTCGCAGTTCGTCTAACTACTTCTGAATTAAAACATTTAAATTAGGTTTTGTGCATGTTCTTAATCTTTATTTACTGGGCATAGAGAAGGACGTTGTTGTACTAGCACCAATGGTTTTGCTGTCCTTAATAACTCACCTAGACTGCTTTCAGACACATCTGTTGCCTTAGATTCCCTTTTCCAGATTTTTATTGCAGACCCAGACCAATGTTACTTTTTTTATAAATCTATAGACTTTGGTTATTACTTCTCGTGTTTTTAAATGTAGCACTTTATTTCCTAATGTGCTGCTAGGAGGCGCCATTTCTAAATGCTCTCTTGAAACCAGGAGACACGCACATTTTGAAACAAGCTGTAGTATTATCCAGTAGCTCTGCACGTGTTTACTTGCTCGCAACTGATCTGCCTTCCTCTCCAGATGCAACCGTTCTGAAGTGGACTCGTCCAGATACCACTGTGCATCGCTCTCCATCTGTCAAGATATAAAAATACATATGTACTTGCACTTCATTAACAGGAAGAAAATAACACTCAATAATGGAAACAGCTTTATATTTGTGATTAGGCGAATCTGTGTACACTGTGATGTAATTCACTTGATCTAAGTCTGTCTGTAGCTCTAAAATCATATACGGACAGACCACATTCGTCACAATCGCTTCGCACTTCAAATATTGAGGTTCAAAACATTTCTTAATCAATCTTGATGTACAGTTTCTGATCGAAACGACTGGTTATGAATTACTGTGTGAAATGCAAAACATGCTTCTTCTGCAGCAAGCATTTGTTCTTTGTGCCCGAAATCATTACTTCTGAAAAATGTGGAAATTGATGCAGTGGGTGCAGTTGCTTAGTTTACTATTTATGTTTTGCCGTTTGTAAATGACGTAATATTTCGGACTTCCACTGTTTGCTATCGAAAAAATTTGCTCAACATTTTTTATAATATACGTCACTGTCTGTTTTTCCCCCTTTGATGAAAGGATACTGATACAGAAGTTGGGAACCAGAGGCGGTTCTTCCGTAAGGTGGCATGTTTGCGTTTCACCCACCAATTTTGAATGTACAACAGGTGCAATTTGCACACTAAAGCTGTAATTGTTTGCATTGTTTTATATACAAAAATGTTTCGATTACGCTTATCGGCTGTATCTGGCCATGACCGCTGTAGTCGAAGTAAACAGATGTTAGCTGCAGGAGTCTGCAGGTTCACTACGAAGTGTCAACCTTAGTGTTCGGCCAAATATAGGCTCTCTAAGAATGTTGCGGGAAGTTAAAGAGATGGGAGTGGCTTCTTATACATTGCTTAAATGGAGGTTTAACAACCTGGCTCCTCCTCCGCCTAGCAACGGCTAAACTTGACCTTAGGCTTCGCTTAGTTTGTGCCTGTCTGCTGTTTTGTGGTTGGTTTCGAGCTTGCAGAACTTTGAGGAAGCTTTGTTTAAGTGTTAAGCAACATTTACCCTCGCTCAGCTAAACGTATTTGAGAGGGAATTGCAAAAAGCAAGAAATAGTGTTGATATTGAGGAACAGAAAAAAACTGCAATTAAGATGAGAAGAATAGAAGATATTGATATGAAAAGAAGAGAAGCTCTTGAAGTCTGTGACATCATTCTTACAGAAGTAAAGGACAGATTTAACTTCACGTGGCATCTGGTAGCCTCGACTTTGTTTCATCCAGAAAAGTTCTCCGACTATGATAAGAAATTTCCAGAGGATTCCCTTAGAGAAACAACAATGTTATATCACTGAAACAAAAATGCATGCCGAACTGACTGTAATTTACAGTCGACGGAATTCTGTGGAATGTCTTCCACTTTGTGCTTGATGGACTTCGTTAAGGAAAGATATTTATGTGCTACATTTTGCGAATGTGTCAAACTTCTACGAGTGGTGTTAACTATGCTAATGTCTACCGCTGAAGAAGAACGTTGTTTATCAACTTTAAAAAGAGTACAAACTTTCCTTAGAAACACTACGTCACAGGACCGATTGTCAGCACCAGCACTGCTTTCAGCTGAGAGGGAGTTTGTGATGAAGATCAGCGACTTCAACGCAAAAGTTATCGATAGATTCGCCAGGTCTAAGGAGAGGAGAGCAGAGTTCCTGCATAAGTAGGAGAGTCACCACTACTCTGTATTTTATTTTTAATTTGTGTACCACCAATAATTTAATCCACCAGCCGCCACTGTCCGGAACTACACTGCCGAAGTGAATAAACAAGCAATAATGAATAAACCGCAAAGTGTAAAGGTTTAAAATGATTGAAGTTATGTCTACGTGGCATAATTGGTGCGTTATTTGAGAATTTTCTCTAACAAAGATAAACCCAGGTTAACCTTCTGAGTAGCTTGAAGGAACATGGGCGAACAACCTGACTGCAAACTAGCCGATGCCGCATTGTCGTAAACAATGATGGTTAAATTTGATTATTGCATGCCTAACTATATCATTATTATCCTTACTTAAAATTATACAATAAATAAAAACGCTAGAACTAGTGATTTAAATCTTAAACTTACAACTTAAAATTAAAGTAGCATATTTCGCAGGGCATTTTTAAAAGGAAGGGCATTTGATTTTTCCGCGTCCTCGCAACCGGCAGGACAGTCCTAGAAAGAAACGACTGTACTGCGAAAATCAGTATGGTCACCCTAATCTAAAGTGATCTATAGTCATATGGGCAGTATTTTCCGTTTGGACAACAGCAATGGTTGTTTACTTTTGGTTATTACATTAAATTTACAAACATTTCAAAGTCATTCATATTTCTAGACTCTATGAAGGACGGGGAATAATTCTAGTCAAAGAAAATTTTCCGACTTCCAGTCGGGAATAAAACCCGGGAACTCAGAATTACAAAGCATGCTAACTGCTAGACCACGAATGCTGAGCTCGATGAGCTGAAGGGTAAGTAATTTTATCATCATGGAGGAAGATGTAAATTCTTCTTATTTAAATGACAGCTTAAACAAAGATGTATTCCCAAGAAAAAGTTATAAATTCATTACAGTTCAATATCGGACGTCTGCCACTGTAAAGTCACAACTTTTAAAATATTGACGCCAAATATTGTCAGTGTCGTCCAGTGTGGTCTTTAATGTTTCAAACACGTTAGAAATGGTGTGTGATTGGCATGTAAGGTTACTAAAATTTCGTTCAGGATGAAATGAAATGTAAGAGCACGGAAAGAGGTAACGAAGCACGAAGATGAAATTTAGTGGTTTATCGTAGATTCAGAGTCTGTGAGGTTCCTTGTTCATATGTGCCATACTTTAGTAATAAAATATTTTCAAAAACAGTACGAGTAGACTTGTACCAGTTCACCCTTCGTGCAGGACCGAAGTAGATGAGCTCAGGCCATAGAAAGTTGAAGTAAAACCATCGAATCCTCTGGTTTTGACATCTTAACAGGAGGTTATGTTAAGGTTAGGTTAGTGTATGTAAATATAAAGAGGATTTCTTTCTTTAACCCTTTAGCAGAGCTCACATTATGCCTCACAAGGAAGTACCTTTTAGGTTTTTCTTAGTGATTCTTAGCAATTTTTATAAAAATATTGGTAAACATCATGTGCCAGTGATAGTAATATGGCAGTGTATATCTTGAATTCTCTGCAAATAGCTTTGAAGATTTTTCATTCTACATGAACTTCAAATAACTGGTAAATCTCTAGAGTGCCAAAAATTTGAGAGCTCTTTAAAATACAGTTTTGTGTTTATGAAAGATTTTCCCTGAGTGTGTCATTTCAGAAATTAAATGATCTTGAATTTTATGGGAATAGCCTGTGAATTCCTTATGCTGAATGAATGAAGTCTATTTTGAATAACCGATATAATGTAAGAAATAGGGCAAAGCATAGATTAAACAGTACCATGTAAGTTTGCTTTGGCCAGGAAAGCCATTAAATGTAGAGGTTGTGAGTGTTACATGTATATGTATGCTTACATGCTATAAGAATCCAACATATCAAGCTCATGCTAACATGAGTAGGTTAGAATAACAGGACAAACATAATCACATCATTCAGCTTATGAGGCCTTTACACACTGCACAATGTTTCACTTTCTCCATAAAGCGTAGGTATTACTCAACAGGCATTGAGGCTTACTCATCTTCACTGACCAGCGCTGTGATTGTCTCTTATCTGGTCGATTAGAAGAGTGAAATATTAGTAAGTTGGTGTATATTAAGTTACGAAACACAAATAGAGAACCTGGATTCTGCGTGTGTCTGACATGAAAGATTAGCCAGTTATTTTATGCAACAGGGGTGCTTAATCATAAAAAATAAAGTTAATGATTGTAAATGATTTAAATATGTATCCACGTAATTATTTATTGTAATATCTTTCAAAGAATGAAAATTAGGATAAACAGCCCTATCTTCTTCAATTTTCTTAACGTAAAAAGAAAGAGAAAACCCACTAAATTAGCTACTACACTTTCGTTATTAAATGACTGTTGCAACTACACAAAGTGTACGGTAATGTAACTAATGTTCTAGAGTGATCAATCTGTACAATGGGAATAATTTCTAAAAAGTTGATTTACTTAACTGGCAAAGGCATAATGTAAAATGAGGCACTTAGAATAATAACAGAATATCGCAACCAAAGTTCATTTTGAGATAAATGTCATTTTCTGTGTGTGTGTGAGTGTTCTCCCCACCCCAACCCCCTCACCCCCCCCCCCCCAAAAAATGGATAATAGTTAACATTAAGGCTTGATATTTTCTGGGTATTCAAATTAAGAAATTTCAGTCTATGTGCAAATTTTTGAACCATTGTGATTAATAGTTTCCTGAATTTGTGTTTTTTATTAGAACAAAAAATATACAACACAGAGAAAAATGGTGTAAAATAGACTTTTTCTTCAACTAACATCTCCAAATACCTAATCTAATTCTATTTAAAAATCTTCACATTTTTCGTCATCAACTTGCTTGTTTATTACCCATTCAGTTTCCTTTATCACTTTTTGTTTTAAAGTTTCAGGCATAACATGTAGATGGCGCCATATTCACTACTGTTCACAATACCACGAATCCTAAATAAAGCAGTCATAAATAAAGCATTGATAGTTGGAATATGTCATTTTTACACTGAGAAATGTATGTTTTCACTATAGACAAATTATAAAGGTGGAAAATGAAAGCTTTGGCATACCATAATTTGTTTGATACTTCCTCACATGAAAGGTAGATGGCAGCTGTGCATGGTCATGCTTCTATCTCAAAATTTGATGTCAGTTGGGATATGCCGTTATTATTCTGAGTGCCTCAAATATATCATCATCTATTACTAAAAGATGTCTCACTGTCATTATCATTATTATCGTATACAAATCATCAACCTGGAGCTTCTTGTTTTAGTATTTATTCCCATTTGTATCGCTTCTTTTAGTCTTCTAGTTTAAAGAAAGAAAACCTGGCATTAATGGAAAGCTTTCCTTATGAAATAATTTTAGGAAGTATATGGTCTAAATTTCTGAAGCGTGATCAGTCTGTACAAATACAAATAGGCAATTGTCATAACATAAACAACATGATTTAAAATACATCACAATGTTGAAGTATACAAAATAATATGTATATAATTTTAGGTATTATTATGAAATACAATCTCTTGTTAGTTTAATAATGCTGAATCTGAATGAAAATATAAATAATAATGATTCTAATGCCCTCTTCTTTGTCCTTGTTACAATATTCAATGACGTATATGATTTCTTGTGCCTGCTGATGTATGACACGTAGCTGTCCAGAAGACATGACTACATCTGAACAAAGTATACATGCACTGGACTCACCATGTATGTGCGATAAGCTCAGATAAATACCTCTGTGGTTGGAATATTTCTTGATACGCCTTCTCGCTTTGCCAAGTAGTATGTCCTTATTTGCATGCACATATAAACAACATTATCAAAATTGAATGTTGAGATATATGTGTATAATATGACATTACTAGGTGAAATGTGAAGTGATAAAGACTAAAATTGAGTCATATCTTTTAAAACTTGTAACTTCACTCACGTCCTTTTACAAAATCAGGAACGTTTTCAAAACTGTTGCAGTCTGATCATCAGCTGATTAGCGACTCATCACAGTTGGTTGTTGTCTGGATCTCTTGTGATTGGCTCCCTCTCTAGGAAGATTCTTTACATAAGTTCAGTAGACCACTTACTGATGGCACATCAAAATTCAGAATATGTGGAGTGTTTTTAGTAATTTCCCATGTTGTAAGTTCAAGTTATGTTGACAATGGCTTTAGTAGTTTGATCTCCTCTCCGATGTGGTGGTTATCATTCCAGAAATGAAAAACAACTGCCGATTTTTCTGTTTGTTTATATTTTATGTTACTATGATGTTCACTAATATAATTTTTAAATTTCTCTTTGTCAAACAAATATAAAATTTGTCACAGTCTTCACAATTGATCCTATATATGTCTGATTTTTGGTCTGGTGGGATCGTGTTTTATAAGGGATTATTTAACAATTTCTTGAGTGAGAATCTGTTTTGTGGTGCTAGTTTGATGCCATGATCTTGAAATATTCGTTCAAACTTCGGAAATGCCCAAGGGTGGTAAGTGAGTTTTTTGTATTTCCAGTTTTTATTTATGACAATATAATGAGGAATTTACATATATTTTAAATACAGCAAAAAAAAAAAAATGATTTCAATCCAAACTCAACCAAAAGAATGATCAATTGGGACTACAAGCAAAAGAAATTAAAACAGATTACTAATCTTCAAACAAATAAAAACTGGAAATACAAAAAATTGCTGTCTAAACGTTCAACATTTCCTCTGGAGTTATTTTCGTATGTGGAAAAGCATTTTTATTGTTACAGTATAATAGCTACTAATATTATTGCACGTACACACATTCATATGTTCATAATTATGACAGCAATTCAGTAAAATGAGATTACTTACGGGGAAAAGTGCACGGGAAACTCTATACCCCAGCTCGACAATACTGAACAAACATGACCATAAACAATCCTACACACTTGCAAAATAGGATGTGACTGTATCAACACACACTCAAAAGAACAATGAACAAATAGCAAGCGTAACAGACTGATAGAATCATTAGCAATGTTGCCACATACAAAAATATAAGATTGGGGTACTTTATACCCCAGCACGCCCACTCTTGGGCTACTACATATTTTGAGTCCCCTGAATCCAAAAATGAATATTTAGAAAAGTGGTGTGTGTCTGTATGAGAGAGAGAGAGAGAGAGAGAGGGGGGGGATGGGGACAGGGGGAGGGAGAGGGAGAGAAGCAGAACTCAAAAATGAAGTCTGTTAAACACCTAACTTGCCATCTTCCAAGAATGCATCATGAAGATTTTCTGAAATATTCCCCTATCCTAACTTACCTTTATGTAATAGTTTGTTTTTTTATCATCTCAAAAATGACGATTAGTATTAAAATACCATATATTTAAGACATTTCTTAGGCAAATAAGATGTCCATCTTGAATTTTCTGAGAATTGCCTCTGAGGCTCTCTTTATTTTGAAAGATTTCTTATGGCTAGATGGCCACAGTCTTACTATGCAAAAAATGTAGATGTTAAAGCACACAGTTTATTTAAAATCAAATTTTTGTGGCATTGATCATTTCCAAAATATTCCTTGTTATTGATTTGAATTTTCAAATACTTATTATTTTCTCAAGTAAGTAAGTCACTATTTACTTTTTGTCATGATCAAAGAAAGAGGATGGAGTTTCAAAATACTTGTTAAATATGTGATTATTGCCTTACCTATCGCATTCTCCTTATATCTTCAATGAGATATATAAATGTATTATGAAAGTTCATATCGGAATAGTCCCTAGAAGAGTGAACAGACAAAGTCATGACATGAAACTTTTCAAGTATATGGACCTTCATTTGATATGCTGTATTCTTAATTAGTTTTTCTCTTTTATTTCTGTGGCAAGAGAAATTGTTCACAGAGAAACAATTACACGCATTAAATAAAATGCAATGCAGAGCCAGCAGAAGACATGAAAAAAATGCGCTATCAAGTGACAATACTTTACATATGATATCCCATTTGGATGATACTAAATTGAAACACCATTTTATTAATATGATTTTTAGTGCAGCCACTACGCCATGCTCCATATATTGCTAGTGTTTACTTAGAATGCGTTTCGTTTGGACCTTCCTAACATCCTCAGTTAATATCGATTGTTGAATTTTGATTTGGTGAACTCCTTGGAGGCAATAGGGACATCTTTGTATCTTGATAAACTTGAGGTTTGGGTTCTCTTCAAAGGTGTGTGCATGGATCCCTGGTCACGTAGGCTTGCTGGGGAAATGAAATGGCGGATTCAGCTGCCAAGACGGCTACCATGAAGCCCAGGGTTGGAGTACCATCTGTGACATCGGAAGATTTTAGGGCTGTATTGCAGAGAGCTGTGCAAACCTGCTGGCAGGAAGAGTGGTCCACTCTCCGCAGCAGTAAACTTAGATCTGTGAAAGAACTTCCGATTCCCTGGGTTACCTCCTGTCGTTCATCTTGTCGAGAGGAGGTGAGTTTGGTTCAGTAACGCATTGGGCACTGTTTGTTTACACATAGTTTTCTGTTTAGAACGGAGCCTGCTCCAGTCTGTCTGTTTTGCAACAAAGCGTTATCTGTCCAACATGTGCTGCTAGAGTGTTTTTGCCTAACACACCTTGGAATGTCTCTGCAGCTGCCGGCCAGCTTTGCAGAATGCTAGCGGATGACAACAAAGTAGTGGAGAAGGTTTTTAGGTTCTTTTCTAGGTTAGATTTTAGAATTTAGCAAAGATAATTTTTTGCAGTTTGGATTTATATTTCTTTTTATTTTATTTTTGAATTTTGTTATGTACATGCATTTTTTATAAGTTTATTTACACTTGTATACAGTTTTAGAACCATTTATATCTGGCTTTTGCTATGAATAATTTTTTAAAGGGTGCTGATAACCGCTGCAGTTGAGTGCCCTTATACACAAATCATCATCAAAGGTAATATCAAAATTGAACAGTTTTCTAGATTAACTTTAAAGAGAGTCGATTAAAGGCACTAGACAACACTTACTTTTAAATTTTTCCGGAACATGTTTCTGAGGCTTTGCCTCTATCATCGACCGGCTCTCGACTGGTTCTCGTTGGTGTAGCTGACGATATTTTGTCACAGGTCTCCTCTGGTGGCGGTTCAAGGAACTTGCTGAACAAATCTTTCTGGGGGATGTCGAAATTGAATACTTTGTTCCTATTTTTTGAAATGAAGATTTGTTCCCATGTGGATAGTTCTTGTTTTCCTGATGTATGTTTTAGTAGTTTTGGTTCTGGATTTATGTTGTGGTTTTTTTCCCAAAAATGTGTGGCAACTGCTGATTTTTCTAATTGTTTATATTTTATGTTTCTAAAGTATTCCTTTGCTCTCGTTTCTAAATTTCTTTTTGCTTTTCCAATATAAATTTGACTACAGTCATTGCATTCAATTTGATATATACCAGATTTTTTGTTAGATGGAATGGCATCTTTGATGTTTGAGCAAATTAGGTTTTTTAAGGAGAAATGGTTGACTGGTGCTAGTTGAATATTTTGTTTTTTGAAGACTTTTTTGAATTTATCATAGGCCCATGGATGGTAAGTGAATTTTTTGAAAATCATATTAGTTTCTGTAGCTGAGAGAGTTGTGGTTTCCTTTAGTAGCTTCTTCTTTTTTGCTAAGTTCACTTTTTTGTCCACTAATGATTTGGGAAAGTTATTTTTTTGTGCTATTTCAATTATTTTGTTGTATTCTGTTTTGTATTCTTCTGCTGTGAGAGGGATGTTTACCAGTCTGTGTGCTAAACTATTGAAGTTTTCTAGATGTTTCTTTATGAATATTTTTTCCCATGTGGTTAATACATTTGGACTCAAACACTTTTTAATAAATGGATTTGTTCTTCTATATCTTCTATATCATTCCCCGATTTGTCTATTTCTTTGTTTTTGAGTTTCCTAAAATGCTCTTTAAGCCTAATGTTCAAGTTCCTTTTTGTTTTGCCAATGTAAAAGTTGTCACATCCTTTGCAGTTTATTGACCGCACCATGTTCAAGTTTTTAGACCGCTTGGTTCTCAACAAGGTGGCACAGGTTCCATCCCAGGTGGCTGCAAAGTGAGATTTGTGGTCGCCAACATGGCGCTGGGGCGGGTTTTCTCTGGGACCTCCAGTTTCCCCCACCATCTCATTCCACCGGTGCTCTATCTTGACCTCATGTATTATCAGTGTCACTGCTTGTGGTGCCGCATGTAGTAAAAGCGGGCGTTAATCACTATACATGTGCAGTTTATCTGGTGCACACCTGAGTTTTTGTCTGTGGGTTTCTCTTTTGTATTATGTGATTTCAAAAGGTGTTGTATACTGAATTTGTTCTGTGGGGCCAAAGTAATATAATCTAAAAAGGCTTTTTGGAAAAGGTATGTAGCTTTGGGATTGTATGTAAATTTTCTGTATGAAGTTTTATTATTGAATCGGGAAAGAGTACTTATTTGTCTGCATCTCTGTTGTCTTTTGAATTTATCAGTTTTATTTTAACCATTTCAGCACTGAATCCAATGTAGTCTTCAGTGTGAACTATACGATTGTACTCTTTGATATATTCCATCCTGTTTAAGGGGGCATTGAGCAGCCTGTAAGTTAAAGTGTTAATAACAGCATGCTTGTGTTGTCTTGGGTTGTATCCATCTGATTTTATAAAATTTTATGTATGTGTTTGTTTTTTATATCTGCCAAATTCTAGTTTTATATGTTTTCTGATTAGTTGCAAGTCTAAGACAGGGCGGGCCCAATTGACCTTGTTGTCGACGGGCCCTAAAACATCACACACCCACTCACACTCTAAGAAAGGGATTTTGTTGTTTATCTCTTTTTGTATGGACAATTTTTTATACCATTTTTTAGAATGAAAGTGTTCAGGGTCCAGCTGCATTAAGCACATGGGAAAAGATATTCATAAAGAAAAACAAAGGAAAATTGTTAAATTTTCACACCACCTTTGAGATGGGTTCTTTTGTGTTCATCAGCATACCAACAGAGACACCCCTATCGCCTCTAAGGATTTCACCAAATCAAAATTCAACAGTTGACATTAGTTGAGAATGTTAGGAAGGTCCAAGGTAAACACTAGCAATATATGGAGCATACTAGTTCGACTTAAAATTATATTATTTTTGTGCTTCATTGTATCGTAGTCCTTATTCATTAAGAATACCAATTTTATATATTTCTGTGATTTTATTATTGAATTGTGCTGTTAAAATATACCAAGGTAGCTTAAGTTGCTAAGGCATGCATTCATAATCAGAGAGACTGCTATTCAAATCCTATAGTACCATTTTTCCTGACTGAGGTGTTTTTTTTTTTCAATCCTTGTGACTGCATATGTCGCAAAGGTACCCTAAACTTAGGCTGGAATGTTTCGTTTCCATATTTTATTTTCCCAGTTATTTTATTTCATGTATCAGCTTTCTCCACCATTGATGGTGCAATATGTAGTAAAAGCATTTTCAGGACATCCCTGTAGTATTGTCCAGTTGCTGATGTGTGTGCAGGTACAACATGCTGATAAACCATTCCATGGATATCAAAGAGATGACCATAACTTTCCCAGCAGAAGCAACCACTTTTGCTTTTTTGGGGGTTGGTGATGAAGGAGATTTCCACACTGAGCTTTGCTGTTTGCTCTCAGGATCAAAATGATGTAGCCAAGTGTCATCAGCAGTGATTATGTTTGAAAGGAACTCCAGATCTTCCTCTAACATCAACTTTAACTGCATGCAGATCTGCATGCGAATGTCCTTTTGTTCGGGAATCAACAGTCTTGGAACCCATCGCGCACAAACACATCTCATGTGTAATGTTTCTGACACCAACGTGTGGGTGGCACCCAATGAAGTGTACAGTATTTCAGAAAGTGATCTTAAGGTAATTCGTCGATCCTCTCTCACAATGGCAGCAGCCGTGTTGATGTTTTCTTCCGTAAGGGCAGTAACTGGAGCACCGGATCCACCTTCCTTTGAAATTGATTGTCTTCCCTCTCTAAAGATTTTAAACCACCTTGAAGCTGTGCTGTAGGAAAGAACAGACTCTCCATAGGCCTCCTATAACTTGCATAGGCCTCAACTGAAGATTTGTTGAGACGAAAGCGTAATTTCAAAGCTGTATATTGTTCCTCGTGTGTTACCTCCATTGCAATGGAAGGCGATACTGAACATGTCTGAACTTGCGTGGTACTTACAGGCGGGAACTAGGAGTACCAGCAATGAAACTACCATGATGTGTTTGTTTCTCATTAAGCTAACAGAATATAATAAGATTGAATTTTAGTGTGAAAAATTATGACGGTAAAAAAAAATTATGATCATCCTTTATTGAACAGCCCTCCTATGTACTTTGGAAAGGCAGAATCAGACTGAAAGGTTCTATAACATTGCTGGGATTGAATCCCGGTTATGGCTTTGAAGTTTTTAGTTTGATGTTACCTTTCCATACTTCGGCCTGCACACGGCTGGTGTGAAAGAACAATTAATTTTTGCAATATATGCTTTGATACCAGTCATTTCAAAACTATCATTTCAAAAATGATAGGGAGATGCTTTGCTGTATGCATAGTAGCCAAGCGGTAAAATGCATGTGTCACGTAAGTGGACCAATATGAGTTTGAATTCTTGATGTGCATATTTTTCTTATTATTGTTACTTTAATAGCAATGCCTTATGTTTTTCTTGCAGAAAATAAATAATAATATTTTAAACACATTCATATATAAAAGCACAAATAACATAGTCTTGTCGTTTTGAAAATAAATGCAATGTGTTTAGAAAATTGCTGTAATATTGGTTGTGTAAACACTTGGGCTTATATATCTGTTATGAATGGTACTTGCATATAATGTGAAGAAGCCTCTCATGAAAATCTCCTTCGGCATAGAATCAGAGGGTTTACACACCCAATACTAAGTTAAATTCCATTTTTATATTATTTTACATATACAGGGTGTCCATAAATGAATATCGGGGTTTTAACGCTTTATAACATTAATTTTATTAAACTTACAGTAATGAAATATATGTCACATGAAAGAGCAACTCAAACAGTTTTATATACGAGCTTACAAGTGTTCTATGTGAGCACCATTTGTCACACGGCACACATCAAGTCTATAGCTGAGTTCTTCCCAGACGTTGAGCAGTGTGTCTTCAGTAATTGTTGCAACAGCTGCTTCAATCCTGTTTTGTAATTCATGGAGGTCAGCTGGTAATGGAGGTACATACACACGATCCTTGATGAAACCCCAAAGGTAGAAATCGCATGGCGTTAGGTCGGGTGAACGTGGAGGCCACGCATAGCAAGCTCTGTCATTGGGTCCCTTGCGGCCAATCCAGCGGTCGGGTAAAGTTACGTTCAACCATTCGCGTACTGCGTTGTGCCAGTGAGGTGGCGCGCCATCTTGCTGGAAAATGAAATTCTCTGGTTCATATTGTTCCAACTGAGGGAAGAGCCATTGCTCTAGTGTATCAAGGTAGGAAGTACCAGTTACAGTAGCTTCACCAAAAAAGAAAGGTCCGTAAACTTTCCGCCGGGATACAGCACAAAAAACATTGATTTTAGGGGAGTCTCGTTGCACTTGTACGACCTCATGAGGATTTTTTGAGCCCCATATCCGCGCATTATGAGTGTTAACATGTCCACTGAGGTGAAAGGTCGATTCATCACTGAAAACAACATGATCTAGAAAATCTTCATCGTCATTAAACAGCATTACGTTAGCGAAGTTGGCACGTAAACCATGGTCTGCAGGCTTTAGAGCCTGTAACAACTGTAAACGATAAGGACGTAGTTGCAATCGTTTCCTTAAAACTTTCCAAACAGTCGACTTAGCAATTTCTAATTCACGACCAGCCTTCCGAACTGATTTCTTTGGGCTACGAGTGAACGACTCTCTCACTCGCTCAACATCCTCTTCGCTAACTCTTGGTCGTCCCGTGCTCTTCCGTTTACAAAGGCAGCCTGTATCTTCAAACTGATGAAACCATCTACGGATGTTATTGTCACTTGGAGGATCACACCCGAACTTAATGCGGAACGCACGTTGCACAGTAACTACAGATTCGGTCTTTGCAAACTGCAAAACACAAAACGCTTTCTGCTCACTAGTCGCCATCTTTGCTACTACCGCTTTCTAGCGGATCGCGGCGTAAACATTTCACGCACATGCGCACTGGTGCCAACGAATAAAACTGTTTGAGTTGCTCTTTCATGTGACATATATTTCATTACTGTAAGTTTAATAAAATTAATGTTATAAAGCGTTAAAACCCCGATATTCATTTATGGACACCCGGTAGAAATAAAACATTTATTTCAGTTAGTTTAAAAACAGAGTTGAGTGTTTCAATTTTTATGTATGAGTATAAATGCCACAAAATCAAGTAAACCTTAGTATTGGAAGTTATATCACAATGTGCATAATATACATTTCATATTTCTAGAATAAAAAGATAAATAAAATATCTGTATTCGAACCTTTGAAGGTGTAGCTCCAACATACTTGTCTGTAAATGCTTGGCTATCAGTACACGTTTAGTAACTGAGACTCACTTATGAGAGAATGCAGTAGGACAAAGCTAAAGAGATGCATTCCATGACACCATTGTAAACTGGCCATGAAAATAACATGGACTTAGAAAAATATACACTTCAAAAGTCTGGTCATTATTTTTTGACAAAGGATATGTTTTTGGTCTTGATATCAATATTGTTGGTTTGAATGCAATAGTTAGCTACTTTAGGTACATAAAATTTACTGTGAAAAGTTTCAAAATTGTAGGTTGGGAGAAGTGTCCAGAAATATTTTCAGCATAATTTTATTTTAATAGCTTATTCTGAACTAAGTATTTGTTTACAAGCACAAACATTGTTTACAAATATAGGAGCAATTAATATGTTTTATTTTTCTTCAGGTTTTATAATGGACTTAGAAATGGATTTGTGGATCTTGGCAGGAATAATGAAATTCAGCCCAAAGGAGCATCCTCTGTTAAACGATAATTTAAATTTATAATGGGATCCCATACAAATGATATCAGCATGGACAACAAAATAGAAATCAAAGAAGAACCTTGTTTATTGGAGACAGAATCAATTCCAGTGAAATACGAGCAAGAAGTGTCTCAAGATTCAGATGTTCATATAAAGACTGAAACAGGTTCTTTTGCTTCAAGTTTTGCAGTAGAGTCTGACTCCGACATACATGGGGATTCTCATGAAGTAGACACCAAAACTGGAATCAAAGAAGAGCCTCATTGTTTGCAACAAGTGTCAACTGAACTGAAATTTAAATCTGAAGAGATTCAGTTTAAAAATGTGGACTCGCATTTTGATACAGAGGTAAGTTATTTAAAAATAAAAGATTTTGAAAAGTTCATAAAGTAAATTCATCACTCTGTCAACAAAGTATTCCATTTCGCATGTGCAAGACAAAATACCAACCCAACTCCATTTAACATAAGCCATAAAAATAACTATATTTTTATTTTGGTTATTTGGAAACAATTCACAAACACGCACACACAAACACACACATATGCGTGTGTCCTATGTTGTCCTCCATGGTCTAGGGGTAACATGGTAGCCTGTAGTACCTATGGTTCTGGGTTCAAATACAGCAGAGTGCGATGGATTTTCTTGGGTGTAAAAATCCTTAGCATAGCTTCCTTGAGAAAGGAAGTAAAGCTTGTGGTTCCAAGTTGTAGAGCTGTGGCACGTAAAATAACCTCATCTGATAAAGAGGCCTCTGAGCAAAATTAAGTTGTCTTTTATCCCATTGTAGAAATGGGACATGAGAACCAAAGCAATTCATAAATAAAACTCAATTTCAACACACCACCTATGGGTTATTTTTGAAAGTGATTATTTTGGATACAGCAGATTTCTAGATATAAGCTGCCTGCCTCAGTTGTGCAGATGGTAGTGCACCTGCCTCACGTTCAAGAGGTCCTGAGTTAAATCTCGGTCAGCATGAGTTAGGGTTTTTCCAGGTATTTTCCTTATCCAAAAGACAAATGTCAGGTAAATAAGGTCTATGGATCCTGGACTCATTTGAACATCATTTTATTCATCATCCAATATGACTTAATGTTGGAGGTTTTCTCTTATCCTGAAAGACAAATGTCAGGTAACTCTAAGCTCTATGGACCCTGGACTCATTTGAGCATCATATCATTCGTCTGATATGACTTATCGTTGGAAGTTTTCCCTTATGCTCAAAGATGATTGTCAGGTAACTCTAAGCTCTATAGACCCTGGGCTCATTTGAGCATCATTTCATTCATCGTCCGATATTACTTAACGTTGGAGGATGAAAATGGGGAAAAAAATTATTGCTGGTGAAATTTTGGAATTACAGTTTTTGTGGTAAAAATGCTTTCACTGGTACAAAAAGTAAAAGTATTAATAATAAGAGTAAAGAGACAAAATTGGGAATTTTAAATTTGACAGTTTGGATGTTGTTAGGCACAAATTACCTATATTCGAGACCATTTTACAACTGTCCTCATTCTGTAATTTAAATTCAGTATCCTGATTCTTCTGCTAGTTAATTGGTGGTAAACAGAAACTCTTAAGGTTTCTCTAAAAATATGTGAACAAATTAGCAGTAATGTATATTTTACTGTTTCAGAATATTGCCTCAGAAGGAGATCAGGAGTTCATGCTGGAGTCACTCAGGTAAGACTACTGGAATATTATATCAAACATAAATAATTCACAATGTGATGTGTTATATTTACATTACTTTTTTTCTGCATCACCTTTCTCAAATTGTTATTACAGAATATTATTTTTGCATCTGTTTTATGTCGATCAAAATAAAAATATTAATAAATAGTAAAGTCAGACTGAAAAAGTCAATGCTATGGCCATGATGAAATGTTGACCACGGTAACTCAATGGTTAAAAGCGACCAGAGGGAGACTGGGAGATCCATTATTCAAATCCCAACCATGGTATTGAACTTTTCAGTCTGGCTCTACTCATCCAAACCTTAGCCTACACATGGCTAGTGTGGAAGAACGATTAATTTCCATCAATTAACTTAATTAGGAAATGATCTTATTAAAGTTATTAAAATTGCAAGAAGGATAGAAGGCTGAAATATTAGTAAAATTTTTAAAAAGTGGATTGCTATATGCTGTCTTTGACATTCCTTATGTTTTGCATAACATTATAAGACAAAACAATAATGCCTTACACTTAAAATTTTAGGTAAATTGTTGGAAATAATTTCTTCCACACTAGCCGTGTGTACGCTATGGTTTGGATGAGTAGAGTCAGACTGAGAAATTCAATACCATAGCTGGGATTTGAACCACAGATTTATTATTTCCAACAATTTACCTAAAATAAAAACAGTGGATTAACTATGAAGCCTGGGACTTTAGTACTTGTCAGGGAGGGTGTTTTTCTTCCCAAGGTTTCTCTTATCCTGAAGGATGAATGTCTGGTAGCTAAGTACTACAGATTTTATTTGAGCAGCATTTCACCCATTTCATTCATTGTCTGATATGATTAACTTTGGCAAACATAAATTTAAAAAGAGAGGAAAATGGAGAGAGATCAGTACAATATTAAAACAGAAAGTAGTTTAAATCTTGGTATTTAAGTTAATTGGTGGAAATTAATCATTTCTTCATACTAAGGTTTTGGATGGATTGAATCAACTTGAAAAATTCAATGCCATGACTGGGATTTGAACCACAGATCTCATGGTTTACATCCAGTCGCTCTTACTCATTGAGCTACCAAGCTACCATGGCCAACGTGCCGTCTTGACATTAAATTCTCTAATTGACTTACATAAATTTTCCCAGAAAACCACTAGGGGCTGTCATATCTGAGATACACCACTTGTGGCAACTTACTATTGTAAGTACTTAAATCCCAGGCTTCACCATCAAACTTTTCATTATTTAAGTTAATTGGTGGAAATTAATCATTTCTTCATACTAGCCATATATAGGCTAAGGTTTTGGATGGATAGAGTCAATGTGAAAAATTCAAGAACCACTGCACTCAATGGGTAAGAGTGACTGGATAGAAACCAGGAGATGTGTGGTTCAAATCCTGGTCATGGCATTGAATTTTTCCAGTTGACTATGCATCCATAAATCTTGGTATTTAAGATCTGGACTTTTCCAAGGATTCAAAAATTTTAACTTTATTAATTAAAATATTTATGTTGAGCTACTTTCATGACATATGAAAGGTATATCTTGGAATTTTTGGAATTATCATGTAAAATCATCTTCATTCTGTGCCATTTTCTGTAATTGCACAATCATGAGAGACAAAACATTAGTACACAAAAAATGTAATCTTGTCAAAGTACATAATTTATCCACTTCCCAGATATTGTTATTGGTTGGAATTTTCAGATACTTTATACTTTTCTCAGCTGTTAATTGCTATTCTTCCTTCCTCCCTCCCTCCCTCCCTCCCTCCCTCCCTCCCTCTGTTCCTTATATTGCCTTAGCTTGCTGTATTCATTTTGTACCTATAATGAAATGAGTGAATATGTGTAAGGATTAATAACTGTATTAACAAAAGCAGATAACAGAGTAAGCTTTTAAGGAATAGTTTGTGGAATAGTGAATAGAGAAAGTTATATAAATGTGAGTCTTTTTTTCTCCATTACAATGTGTTTTCGATTCGTGATGTGTGTTCTATGTTTCAGAGTGGATACAGAAACATTATGGAACTATGAATCTGGTGTGATAAGTTTAGATGAGGGTCGCTCAAAATTCAGAGAAAGCAACAGTTCTTCTCACAAAAAGGCCAACATTGCAGTTCATGAAAATATCACACAGACATTCTGTGGGGATGAAAACATCTCACATAAATGTAAATTATGCGATAAGTGTTTTAGTCTGGCATCAGGTTTAAAAAACACCCTCACTCATGAGGGTGAAACGAAGCACAAGAGTAATGTTAATGACAAGAATATCACTCAAGGAGCACATTTGAAAACACACAATTTAATTCATGAGTACAAAAAAGCATTCAATTGTGATAAGTGTGATAAAAGCTTCACTACATCTTCAAATTTGAATACTCATATTTCACTTCATGATGGCCAGAGGAATCACAAGTGCAATATTTGTGACAAGAGTTTTACTCAGGCATCACATTTGAGAGCTCATAATTTAATCCATGAAGGCAAAAGACCATTTAAATGTGACAAGTGTGATAAGAGCTTCACTACATCTTCAAATCTGAATGCACATATATCAATTCATGAGGATGAAAGAAAACATAAGTGTAAGATATGTAACAAGAGTTTTCATGCTGCTTCACGTTTGAAAAGACATAATTTAATTCATGAGGGCAAACATTTGTATAAGTGCAATGTTTGTGACAAGAGCTTTACACAAGCAGTACATTTGAGAGATCATAATTTAATTCATGAGGGCAAACGGCTGTATAAGTGCAATGTTTGTGACAAGAGCTTTACACAATCAGTACATTTGAGATATCATAATTTAATTCATGAGGGCAAAAAACCATTCAAATGCCATAAATGTGAAAAAAGCTTCACTACAACATCAAATTTGAAGGCACATGTTTTAGCTCACGAGGGCATAAAACCGTTTAAATGTGACAAGTGTGATAAATACTTTAAACATTTATCAAGTTTGAAAACACATAATTTAAGTCATGAAGGTAAAAGGTTATATAAATGTGACATTTGTAACAAAATGTATCTTACAACATCACATTTGAGAGCTCATAATATAATTCATGAGGGTAAGAGACCATTCAAATGCAATCAATGTGATAAGAGCTACACCACATCTTCTCATTTGAAAACTCACAGTTTGAATCACGAGGGCAAAAGACCATTCAAATGTGACAAATGTGACATTGGCTTTACCAGGTCTTCAAATTTAATAAGGCACAGATTAACTCATGATAGGCTATACAGATGTAATATATGTAACAAGACTTTCACTCATGCATCACATTTGAAAAAACACAGTTTAATTTATGAGGGGCAAAGGGAATTTAAGTGTGACAGGTGATGACTGTCATCACAATTGACAGCTCACAGTTTAGTTCATGACGGCAAAATGAAACATGAGTATAGTGTTTGTGATAAGAGCTTTACAAAGGCAGTGTATTTGAGAGCTCATACATGAAGATAAAGGGGTGCACAAGTGTAACATTTGTGAGAGGAGCTTTACTCAAGCAGCTAATTTGAGAACTCATAATTTAGTTCATGAGGGCAGAAGTAAACACAATTGTGGCATTTGTGGTGAGAATTTCTGTACTTGATCACATTTGAAAACATGTCATTTATTTCATGATGGCAAAAGACCTTTTCAATGTAACAAGTGCTTCACTATGGCATCACATTTGAAAACACACAATTTAACTCTTGAAGGAATTCGGTTTAAATGTGATAAGTATGACAAAAGTTTTACTACACCATCAAACTTGATAAGACATAATTTATATCATGAGGGTAAAAGGCACCAAAAGTGTAGTCCCTGGTGAAAGTCCTTCACCGAGACCTCAGATTTGAAACAGCATCAGTTAATTCATGAAGGAGAAAATAATATACAGTGAAGTATCCATAGAATGGAAAATGACTATACCTGTAATCTAATTTTGCTGTTCTGTAAGCTGTTAATGCTATATAAATTTTTCTTCTTATTCTGGTTTTTCTTTTAATTTTACTGATTAAGTTATTAAACATTTTGATTCGTATATTTGTGAGATTACTTTTCAGAATGTTTATCCTGCACAAATACATAATGGTTTCTTGGCATATTATGGCTGTGAATATCAGTATTTGATACAATAAAATATAATAATTTGCTACAAACTTCTCTTTTTTTTAAGAAATTGATAAATTCTTCATAGAACTCAAATCTGATCCTATTTGTCCTTTCTGGCTTTTGATGTACTCTAGCACTTCTATAAACAGACATGCCAATGGTAGCACATTGTGCTTCCTAAAGTATATCCTATATAACCCACAGTTAGACAGTCGATATAGGGCCAGGACCTGCAAACCCGGCTGCCGACCTCATGCCCACATAAATAAAGTAGAGGTGGGCGATCATCCAACGGATATGGGGAGCAGATGGGTAGGTGTTTCCACACCTCCAGCTGGAATGTTGGCCTTCTTGTCCTTGGTCGCTTACCTATCATAAGCTCCTCACTTTTTTCAGATGCTGAGTTAGCAGCCGGGACTTAAAATCTGCACCCCACGGGTGGGTTCTATCCCGTGCCGCATTCCATGGCAGGAAACCAGGGCATGATGTCTTAGTGCACTACGCCACGGTGCAGGACTAAAGTATGTCCTGCAATGTATATAGTTATCTGTTCCACTTGTTATCCTCTTTTGTATGTTGAATACTCGATCGTATTTTTAACCCGATAATTTTAATCCGTATTTAAGCAACTGTGAAAGTGGTCAGAAAATACATACTCTTTTAAGTCCTGGTGGGGTTAGTGTACTTAAAGTCATTGTTCATCCAACATCAGGTTCAAATTTAGTTGCTAAAAATTTATATAGATGTTCGCGGTTAGATTTGCATTCAACCATATTCCCCAAAATTTTATTTTTCTCTTGAATTTAATAGTTTCATTATAAATTGAGGATTTATTACAATTTTTCATTGCCATGTGTGAAAATTAATAGCACTAGCTCTTTCTATGCTTATAATTACTTGATTTGTTTGAATCCATTTATAGGGTCTTTTATTATTCATTCAATTTGTTTTATACCAGTTAAATATCTCTACATGTATGCTGTCTGCATCACCAGCAAAAATGATTATATCTATATGGTAATTATCTATTTGAAGGTCATTTATACATAGTAGGAACAACAGGGTCTAAATACTGATCCTTGCAGAACAGTTATTATAAGCTCTTTTATGTTAAGTTGGTACTTTTTTAAGTTTGATATTTCTTCACATTGTAGTTAAACAATTTTTCTCTTATTCCTGAGTAGATTTAAGGTGAGAAGGTACTGCATTTGGGGTTAAAATTCACTTTATTTTTACATTTTATTATAATGGCATCCCTCTAAATAACAAATATATAGCTAAAAGGTTCATTGGAGCAATATTTTATACCTAATTTGCTAGTTATATTAGTGGGTGTTAAGTTTTTGCCACGCCCCTTTTCGTAAGCTTTCCGAAAATTGATCATAACTTCTGTAATACTGAACAGATAATTCTGAACTAAGCCTTGTTTTGCTATGTATCTTGCAAGCTTTCTGCTGGTACCACTGTAACTTCAAGCTAGTTTTTCTTTTGTCTTTGGCTGTGTATGTGAACAGTTATTTGTTCTGAATAATATTTTGTACTGGTTATTGGTGAATATATGGTATGGGTAGGCCAAAAGCATTTTGATAGAGAAAGCCTATAGACAATCGTTTTACTAAACATAAACAAGTAAATGTAGAAAACATAAATACAATAGACAATGAAACCACATGCAATATTGAGGTTAGTAGGCCCAGTTCACACAATACATGTTCTAATCATAATAGTAGTCATATACAGAAATTGATGAGCTGCGTGTCCCGAAAGCAGATAAAATGGTTGAAGAATTGTCCAAGAAGGCAAGAAAAATGAAGAGGAACTTGAAAAGAACAAGTGAGAATACAAAGAGTCCAGACTATGCAGCAGGAATGTTCTGACTCATGTGAGAAGTCAGTAATCAATATATAAACTTTAAAGCTGTTTTTCTCAGTTTCACATTTTTTCAGGTTCCGGTACACATTTTAAAACAACTAATCAACCGAAACATATGAATTTTCTTGTGTGTATTAAGCAGTCTCATAAGAATAATAAGAAGGGATTTTTCTCTGAGATTCATAATACTTGTTTAAAAATATTTCTGAAATTTCAGTGCTTTTTTACAAAAGCTATAAAATTATAACAAATTATCAGTACAAAATTTTCAAATAATAATAGGTATTGTTAAAAATAAAGGTTATAAGAACATGCCTGAAAATTTTCATGGACATATGAATAATAATTTCTTGGTAACGTGCACCCAAAAATCGTGGAAATAGCATTGTGGAGATAGGCAGTACCTTCTCACCTTAATCCATTTATGAATGTTTTCTCTGATTCTACACTATATGCAATTTGGATAGCAAGATTTTGTGATATGAAACGTACGCTTTTGTAAGGTCCAAAAATAATCCTACTGTTGGTGAGCTCTTGTCAATTTCATGTTGAAATGCTATAATAGTTCACTTACATCTGTTTCTGTGGACGTGTTTCTCCGAAACTGTGTTGGCTATCTGAGACTTTAATTTTTCAAGCATTGTTAAGAAAAATTATTGTTCAGATATAAGTCTATAGTTCTCTTTGTCGCCCCCCTTTTTGTGAAGTGGAATAATTGTTGAGATTATTAACCTATGAGGGAATTTATCTGATTGTAGTGATCCACTATGACCATTTGCACTTCAATTTGGGGCTACTTTCTTGATTTCATTTTCTGATATTGGTGTTATAAAAACTGATATACTACAAATTTGCATTGAGTCCAAGCTGAGGCTATGTATGTGGGAGGATTGACTTATATTCATAACTTTGGTACTTTTGACTAGAATGCATTAAAGCAGCCATGTGGGGGAGAGCCTCTTTATTCTTATTTCATTATTTATTAGTTTAGTGTTGTAAGTTTTAAAGCTATTTCTCTCTGTTTACTGTTTTATTATTCTTAGGCCTCTATTTTATCTTTGCATTTTGTATGACTCATTTTTCTTGACCTTTGCTTCCAAAACTACATTTCCATATACTTTTTATATTTATACAATCTTTATCATTTTTATCTGTAGCGGCTTGTCTATTTACTTTCTTGAACCGTTTTAGCCTTTTTACTTCAAGTTTGAATCCCTTTTGTGATACATCCACTTTTAAATCTATATCTTCAATATTTAAATGTTTAGATCTTGGGGGAAATGCAATATTAAACCAGTAAGTAAATATGTTCAGAAAGATACTATATTTTTAATTACAGCAGGATTTCCTAAAAACATTCTCCCACATTTGCTCTTGCAATGACACTAAATAGCTGTATAGTCTCAGGAGCAAAGACTGTCTAAGAACTTTGAGTCTTGACAGATTAGGTACTTGTGTGTTAACTTCTGATATTAGGCCAAGATGATCAGTTGTTAACCTCATATATTCAACTAATGCTGATATGTGGAAAATTGTTTTGTTTGTAGTCATTACATCCAATGCAATTTTTTTGGACTGCATTTTTGGGGAATTTCTATTTTATTCACAAGATCACTCAATAATAGCGTAACGTCCATGACAGCACTGGAAGCACTGCTTCCATGTCAACAGATGCAAAACAAATATAAACACAATGCTCAGTTTTCTCTGTTACATACGAAATCATAGCTGTGAAACCATTTGTGAGAGGCTCGATATGTCAACTGTTTGCACTCCTTTAGTCTCCTTGCGATATAAACAAGTTAAAAATAGTAGTATTTAAGAAGGGTGATAAGTTAAGAAAAGATGAAAAGTGGTATCTCAATGACCAAAAAATGGAGGTGGTAAAGGAGTTTGACTATTTAGGGATGAGACTATTATAATGGAGGCTGGGAAACACATGGGAGAAAGATAAAAGTGAAAGGGAAGATAGCGATGTCAGGGGTAAGGAGCTGTAAATATAAATTACCAGATATATCAATAAAGTGGCATGAAAGAATCTATGAAGCAATAATAGAATAAAATATGACATATGCTGTGGAATTCTGGGTGGCCAATGAGATAAGAAATCATGTTGAACATACATATGAACAGTTCTGTAAAGAGATACTGGGTTTGAATAAGTCAACGCCAAATGGAGTAGCTAGAGTGGAACTTGGAAGACCTTGCAGGAGTGAGGTCATTATAGAAAGATGTTTAAAATATTGGTATAGTTGTATAAAAAGGATGATGATGATAATACATTGACGATCTGCCTAGAACAACAAAAGAATTCAACATGTAAGGACAGCTGGTGGGCAGAGCTAGAGAGAACACTGGTCAAAATAGGGATGTGGGATATCTGGCATGAGAGAGAGAAAGAAATATAAAAGGGTTATGGACAATTATTAAGAGTAGGATAGAGGACATTGTCAGACAAGTGACGTGGGAAAATCTGATAAGTATGAAATCACTAAATGTATACCTGAAAATAAAGACAGAATGAGGAAGGGAAACATATATAGACATATGTGATAGATATGAGAGGGAGGGTTTAGCTTGGTTAAGGACAGGAGCCATATTGAGAGAGGGTTCACCAAAGGAGTGCATTCTATGTGGAAAGAAAATAAGCTTAGAACATTATGTAGTGGAGTGTAAAGAAATTGAAAACTGGAGGAAATTAATATGTGATAAGAACTGGGATAATAAAAAAGCTTACGTAGTAACGTTGAAAAGAGAGAAAAGAGTAAGGGAGGTGGGGAAATTTGCTGACAAAATCAAAGAGAAATGGTTGAGAAGGGCAAGGAAGTAAGAGGTAGAGAAATGGAAGACACAATCAGAACATTAGGTCAAGGTCATATAAGGGCTAGGATAAAGGTTAACGGCCAGGCAGCCAACACCACTATCAGCCTGTAATATAAGCAGCTGACAAATTTGCACCTAGATTAGAATTGTAAGACTTCTAATTGAGATTGTAAGATATGGAAGTACAAATAAGTAATAATAATATATTATATATATATAACTATTATTGTAATTCATATTGTTACTATTATTATTATTATTATTGTTATCAAATAGCATTTAGCCGTTGCTCCTATCGTCAACGCGTATGCTCAACTAAGTTGTTTACTTCTGGTTGCCAGCTGTGGTTCGTTAGCTTCTATTTGAATACTCGCTACTGAATTAATAGGGAAAACTGCCTAGCAATTCGAAGAGCACTGGCCTGGATGGGCTCAGGCATTTTGAGTGAATTTGCTGTGGCAGAATTGTATACCATACAAACATGGTCTAATTTAACTCTAGTACATGCTCGATACGTGTTCATTAAAACTGGGTAACCTGCTCTCCAGTGTCTAGCTGTCGGGAACCTCATGATGATGCTTTATTGTCACATACGCTTACAAATAGTGAGTAAAAACTCAATAAACAGGTGACTCGTCAACAGTAGAAAATTTAAAATAATAATAATTACACAAAATAACAATAATACTAATAATATAAATACTAATAATACTAATAATATAATTACTAATAATATCAATACAACTATATACAAATATTGTTATAATTATGACGTGCCCTTGGAATAATATTGTCAGAATATTAGAATTACAAAATGACAAAAAATTTCATTATAATTCAATTTTATCATCCATATATTCAATAATCGAGTAGTAGGCTTTGTCCATTAGTAGGTTTTTTATTGCTTTATTAAAGCATTTGAGGTTTTTCATTTCACGGATTCTTACAGGTAATTTATTATATATTTTTATTCCTGCATATTGTGGGCTTTTTTCATACAGTGCTAATCTGTGCATGGGTGGTTTTAGATTATTTTTATTTCTCGTTCCATGATTATGTTGCATTTGTGAATTATAAATTGTATCAAAATTTGAATGGATGTATTTATTTATTTCATACAGGTATTGGGATTTAAGTCTTGGTAGACACTTGTCTTTGAGATTTTCAGGTGAAATGTCCAACTTAGCTTAGAGTCAAACGAAACAAAAAGTGGATTAACACCCCTTAAAGGCAGCATATATCTACAGTAACAAAAAAGTAGAGACTATATTAATTGATCCTTAAAATTTCACTACTTTGTTTCACTGTAGCAAAGGGCATTCTTTTTGAATACCCCTAATATTTGAATCATTTTCTTTTGTGTGCATAGGTATAAAGGAATGTATGTATTACTGGAAAATCAAGGTTTTAGCTCTCTCTCATTCTCTCTCTCGCACGCACACGCGCACACACACACACACACTCACACACACACACACACACACACACACACACACACACACACACACACACACACACACACACACACCACACCACACCACACCACACCACACCACACCACACCACACCACACCACACCACCCCACCCCACCCCAACTCCACCCCTCCCCTCCCTGCACTGCACTGCACCGCACCCCACACCCCCCAAACCCCACACCCCACACACACGGAAATGCTTGTAGTCAGGATCCAGTTGTTCCTCTCTGATGCCTTTCGGAAAACAAAATGTCAAATAGCATTCAACCGTTGTCTTTATCGTCAACTCGTATGCTCAAATAAGTTGTTTACTTCTGGTTGCCAGCGGTGGTCGTCTGCTTCTATTTGAATACTGGCTACTGAATTAGTAGGGAAAACTGCCCAGCAATTCGAAGAGCACTGGCCTGGATGGGTTCAAGCTTTTTGAGTAAATTTGCTGTGGCAGAATTGTATACCATACAAACATGGTCTAATTTAACTGTAATAACTGCTCGGTATGTGTTCATTAAAATTGGGCAACCTGCTCCCCAGTGTCTGGCTGCCAGGAACTTAATGAATTTAAGTCTATGTAGACACTCGTCTTTGAGATTTTTCAGGTGAAAGTTCCAACTTAGCTTAGAGTCGAGCACAACATAAAGTGGATTAACAACCCTTAAAGGCAGCATATATCTACAGTAACAAAAAAGTAGAGCTGATTTTAATTAATCTTTGAAATTTCACTACGTTGTTTCACTGTAGCAAAAGGCATTCTTTTTGTTGAATGCTCCTAATATTTGAATCATTTTCTTTTGTGTCCATAAGAACAAAGGTATATATGTATTGCTGGAAAATCAAGGTTTTAGTTCTCTCTCACTCTCTCTCGCACACACTCGCGCACGCACACACACATACATGCACGCGATCATACGCTTGCTCACGCACGCCTAATGGCATACACACGCACATGCACGCTCGCCTATGGCACGCACGGACCCACACAGAAACACGCATGCGCACACACAGACACACACACTCGCGCACGCTCGCACACACACGCACACACACACGGAAATGCTTGTAGTCTAGATCCAGTTGTTCCTCCTTTATGCCTTTCGGATAACAAAACTTCAAATAGCATTCAGCCGTTGTTCCTATCGTCAGCACGTATGCTCAACTCAGTTGTTTACTTCTGGTTGCCAGCAGTGGTTCGTCTGCTTCTATTTGAATTAGTAGGGAAAACTGCCTAGTAATTCGAAGAGCACTGGCCTGGATGGGTTCAAGCATTTTGAGTGAATTTGCTGTGGCAGAATTGTATACCATACAAACATGGTCTAATTTAACTCTAATAACTGTTCGGTATGTGTTCATTAAAACTGGGTAACCTGCTTTCCAGTATCAGGCTGTCGGGAACTTAATGAATTTAAGTCTATGTAGACACTCGTCTTTGAGATTTTTCAGGTGAAAGCTCCAACTTAGGTTAGAGTCAGACGCAACATAAAGTGGATTAAAACCCATTAAAGACAGCATATATCTACAGTAACAAAAAAGTAGAGACTATATTAATTAATCCTTGAAATTTCACTACTTTATTTCACTGTAGCAAAGGGCATTCTTTTTGTTGAATGCCCCTAATATTTGAATCATTTTCTTTTGTGTGCATAAGAACGAAGGTAAATATGTATTGCTGGAAAATCAAGGATTTAGCTCCCTCTCACTCTCTCTCGCACACTCGCGCACATGCACGCACGTACATGTACGCACACACATTAGTGCCATCAGGAAAAAAATGGGAAACAGAAATGCAAAACACATCAAAAGGACAAGAGACAAAACAATATTTTGCCACAGCAGCAAAACGATTAGCACGAAGACTTAACATATCAACAAACCTCACTATCATTTTAACAGGACATGGAAGGCTTAAAGCCTATTACAAGAGATTCAACATAATTGATGATGCTACATGCACCTGCAACAGAGGAGACGAAACCACAGATCACATCCTGTATGACTGCATCAAATGGAAGGACCAAAGGGAAAAACTAAGGTTGCAAATAAACAAGAAAGGAGGCAAGTGGCCAGTACATACTAAGTAAGTAAATTAATTCTAAACACAATCTAAAAACACAATAATTTCAATACCTCAGTTAATATGAACAATCAATCAGAAAGCAAAGCAAACCAGAACATGTAATATTACAAATGTAATGCAACATGTGTGTGAATAAAGGGGGGGCGGGAAAGCCACACACACACACACACACACACACACACACACACACACACAGACACATAATATTCCGATGTCCAATCATAAACAATAAACAAAGAACCGAAATGATCAGGAAAATAAAAAGCAGACAATGCGCATGGCCCATTACCAAAGAGGAACTTATTAACACACATCTAACATGTTTCGTCAAATTTGTTAAATCAATAAACTTCACAGATATAGAGTAGGCAAATGAAGCATAACAATTCAATAAAACTGCTAATTGCAACTATTTTAATAAGAATATTGTAAAATATTGTAGGAAACATTTCAATACAAATACAAGATATGTAAAATCATTGTAAAATTATTGTAAAAGTTGTATATAATGTAAATAAAATAAGGCATGTAGTACTCCTAAGGAATGGAGCATGCCAGGTAAAAAAAAAAAAAAGACACAGAGACAGACACACACACATAGGCGCACATGCGCTCGCACACACACATGCACACGCACGCACGGAAATGCTTGTAGTCTGGATCCAGTTGTTCCTCCTATATGCCTTTCGGAAAACAAAATGTCAAATAGCATTCAGTCGTTGTCTCTATCGTTTGCTCAAGTAAGTTGTTTACTTCTGGTTGCCAGCGGTGGTTCGTCTGCTTCTATTTCAATACCGGCTACTGAATTAGCAGGGAAAACTGCCTAACAATTCGAAGAGCACTGGCCTGGATGCAAGCAAATGAGTGAATGTAATGTGGCAGAATTGTATACCATACAAACATGGTCTAATTTAACGTAATAACTGCTCGGTATGTGTTCAGTAAAACTGGGTAACCTGCTCCCCAGTGTCTGGCTGCCGGGATCTCCATGATGTTAAGTCTCGGTAGACATTCGTCTTTGAGATTTTTCAGGTTAAAGTTCCAACTTAGCTTAGAGTCAAACAAAACAAAAAGTGGATTAAAACCCATTAAAGGCAGCATATACCTACAGTCACAAAAGAGTAGAGCTGATATTAATTAATCCTTGAAATTTCACTACTTTGTTTCATTGTTACAAAAGGCATTCTTTTTGTTGAATGCCCCTAATATTTGAATCATTTACCGTTGTGTGCTTAGGAACGAAGGTATGAATGCATTGCTGGAAAATCAAGGTTTTAGCTCTCTCGGTCAAAAGCGCGCGCGCACACACACACACACATACACACACACACACACACACACACACACACACACACACACACACGCCTGCACGCATACGGAAATGCTTGTAGTTTGGATTCAGTTGTTCCTGCTTTATGCCTCTCTCTCTCTTTCTCCATCTGATCTACTTAAAATTAATTCATTTTATTGCTACACTTAGAACAATTCATAAATATACACTTCCATGTTTAAACCATTGTACATTAATAATACCTTTTTATACACATTTCTGCATTTTTCTTCCAGATTCTATATAAACATTTTTTTCAAAAGTCTTTCAATGCTCTTATTTTGATTTTTTTTTTCCTTTTGCTCATACAAAATTTCCGAATAATTCTCGAGGATTCTATATAAATATTATTTTCAAAAGTCTTTCAGTGTTCTGATTTTCATTAAGATCTTTTTTCACTTGTTTATTTTTAAGTTTCACTGCACTGTCACTACACTGTTTATACTTAACCTATAAATTTTACAGGCCGCGCCGTGGCTCAGTGGTTAGACCGCTTGGCAAGGCGGCCTGGGTTCGATCCCAGGCAACCGCAAAGTGATATTTGTGGTGGACAACACGGCGCTGGGGCGGGTTTTTTCCTGGACCTCCGGTTTCCCCCACCATCTCATTCCACCGGTGCTCCATCTTCATCTCATGTATCATCAGTGTCACCGCCTGCGGTGCCGTATGTAGTAAAAGCGGGCGTTAAACACTACGCATTTCATTTCATTTATAAATTTTACACTACACTGTTTATACTTAACCTATACATTTTACAAGTTTGGGTTTCTTCTCATTTTACAATTTATTATGGTAATTTTAGATACTTTAGCTTGAGTTCCCACCATTTACAAGGCAATTCATCATCCCACAACATACTTGGAAAATACAAAGGAATTTGGCCGACTTTTCCATGTTCAAAAGACTTATTTATTCCACATTCCCATGATTTTTGCATACCTAGCTTAGGTATTGTACATCGATATCTTTTCCTATCTTTCTCACACATATTCTGATGGATCTGTGCCCCTTGCCCGAAATATTGTAATATTTCTCTTTCGTTTCTCTCTCGATTTTGAATGTTTTTCAATGTTTCCTTTGTCACCGTGGCCCAAATGACCTTGTTGTCGACGGGCCCTAAAACACTACTCACTCACTCACTCCTTTGTCAACGTGAACTGTATTGCTACCTCATTCATTTGATTTATGGTTTCCTCCACATTCCTCGTATGTTTTCTATTTTCCCATTCTGATACTTCCAATCTACTCCTAGTTTCTTCTCTTTCCTAGCCATTTCTCTATCTTTGTCTAATTTCTGTACTATTTCCTCCCCAAGTTTTCTGTTTTTACTATCTGACCTTTCATTAATTATATTCAAAACTTCATTTTCAGCATTCTCTGTCTCCTCACTAACATCTTTCCCTACATTGTCTGTTACCTGACCAGCTTCTTCTCTTACAGTCTCTACTTCCTGACTAACTTTCCTACATTTTCTAAAGTTCGTTCATTCTCTATCTTCTTTGCTAGTTCTACTTCTCCTACCTCTAACTTCTCAATACTGTGATCTCTCTTTTCTCCTATCTGTTGAAACGTTTGATTGCTACTGTCTGTTTCCCCACTTAAAATTTGATGATTATTACCTATCTTCTCACTTAAACTTTGATTAAAATCATCTAACTTTTTACTTAAACTTTCACGTAAACTTTCGCGGTCATTTCTCATCTCTTTTCTAAAACATTCATTGTCTTATCTTAAACTTGAATTATCATAATCCATCTTTTTACTTAAACTTTCATTTAAACTTTGATTGTTATTCCTTATCTCTTTTCTAAAACTTCCATTGTCTTTTCTAAAACTTCCATTGTCTTTTCTTAAACTTTCATTGTCTTTTCTTAAACTTTCGAACATTTTTATGACTTCCCCTAACATACTTCTTTCCATTTCTACATTATTTGGTACAGTTACACTACACTCTGCTACTTCGACTTCCGGCCTACTGCTGTTATCATCAACCTCCTGAACTTCCATGTTTTCCACAGAATTTTGACTCAGCATTTTTCCACTCCTCAAATACATACACAATAGTCTACTAGATAATGTAACACTCTGTACCTTTGATTTTTTTTTACTGGCTCCTGATGATGTCACTGATGACGCCAGCCTCCTATCTTCTTTTCAGTAGGACTGTTGTAGAGCTCCTTGTTGTCGAACGTCCTCGTGTCGAACCTCCTGCTCCTATTGAACCTCGTTCTTGGGTTGAACCTCCTTCTAGGGTCAAACTTCCTTCTCGGGTTGAATCTTGTGGCAACAATAACTAAAGTAGATGTGATTGTTATAGCAGAAAACTGGCTCAGGGAAAACATAATTAACTTTTTTAATATAACATTTTTTTATGCACATCATATTATAAGGAAAATTACAGGAGGTGGAATTTCAGTGTATATTAGAGATGTATGGAAAACGTCGGTACAAAACATAGTAAACAGTGTCCACAGTATCCTGCACGTAAACCTGAAAAGGGATCTAATAACACTTGATATCATTGCAGTTTATAATCCTAATGATCAAAATACTGGCAACTTTCTCTCTGATATGGAAACTGTACTGTGTAGGAAGCTTGCAAAATCAGCCATGATCATAGGCGATGTAAATATTAATTACCTCACCCATAGTAAAAGTCTTGAAAACTACAATACACTAATTACAAGTTTCAATTTTGTACAAGGTAATAAAATATACCCAACAAGAATAGGCAATAGCTCAGCTACACTAATTGACCATGTACTTATCAATAGCCCTTCATGATAAGTATATCAGTACCAGAATGTCAATTCAAGAATTTAACACTATAAATCATAATAGACTTTCCTTATTTATTTATTTATTTTTTTTTTTTTTTTTATTTATTGTTATCTGAAAAGGTTCCCAGAGCCATAGCTCATGCTGGGGAACAGTACAAAAATATACAAAATACTGGATTTAACTGTGTCACAAATGACCCTAATGAATATTATAACTCATTATTGCAATTTATAAAGGAAGGGGTTTCAGTCTGCTCCTACAGGTGCAGAAAGGTTGTGTCAAATAAACTGACACATAAACCATGGGTTAATAGTAACTTTTTGGCTCTAGTTAAAAAGAAAAACTTACTGTATAGCAAAACAAAATGCAAATTTCGCTCTCCGATAGCAATTGAACTGTACAAAAAGTGTGCAAATGAAGTAACTAAAATGAAAAGGGAACTTCAAGAAGCATATTACTCAAATAAACTGAATAACTCCTATGATCCAAAAAAGGTATGGATGACAATAAATGGAATCTTAAGAAATAAAACCCCAGTACATTGCAATCAAGTAGAAACAATAATGGTAGGTAATCAAAAAATAGTAAATCAGTTAGAAATATGTGTTTTAACCAATACTTTGTAAATATAGCTGATCAGTTAGTAAAGATATGTATAACTACACAATATACTCCTTCACCTTATAGTTCAGTACCAAATAGTCTTTTTCTATATCCAACAGATAATAATGAGGTTCTACAAATTATAGCAACAATAAAAAACAAAGGTAATAAAACAGATAATATTTTATCAAATGAATTGTTAACAAAGTGCAAGTACAGTTTGGTTCCACACATTGTAACCTTTATTAATTTATCACTTAGTTCAGGTTCAGTACCTGATGGTTGTAAAATCACAAGAGTTGTCCCAATTTATAAGACAGGTGATAGAGTAATTATGGATAGTTACAGACCAATCAGTATTATTCCTGTATTTGCCAAAATTCTGGAAAAAGTAGTAAAAGTTAGGTTATTACAGCATCTAGAAAAACACAACTTTTTTCACAATCATCAGTATGGATTTATTAACAAATCTAGTACTCTTGCTGCCACGGTAGATATTATCGTACCTATTCAAAGAGCTCTGGATAGAAATCGTTTAGCTGCTGGTTCATTTATTGACCTAAAAAAGGCTTTTGACACTGTAGATCATACTTTATTACTAAATAAACTTGAGTATGCTGGTGTAAGAGGACTTCCTCTCAACTGGTTTCAGAATTATCTCAGTAATAGGAAACAATTTGTAAATATGAACAACATTTCCAGTTCTCTATCAGTAATTCATCATGGTGTTCCACAAGGTTCTGTATTAGGTCCTATATTATTCCTAATTTTTATAAATGACATAGGATGTTTAAGACTAAAAGGTAAATTGACTATGTTTGCTGATATATGTTTGTTATATATAGATAACTCTGAGCACCAGCTGATATATGACATACAGCAGGACCTGAATGCATTGAATAGCTGGTTTAAGGGCAATAAGTTAACATTAAATGTCTGTAAAAATAAATATATGTTATTTCATAAAAGATCATACGTACCAGTAGTAAATAACAAGATACATGTTGATAACGCAGTGATTGAAAGAGTAACAAAAATCACATCTAGGTTTGATTCTAGACAGTATGCTCACATGGAAGGACCATATGCATGTAAAAAATAAGATTCTTCCTGTGTTAGCTGTAATTCACAGGCTGAAATTCAAAGGATTCAGTGTAAATCATTTACGAAGTATCTACCATGCTTTAATTCAATCTCATTTGGATTACTTAAACATCTTATGGGGTAACTCTGTTAAATATTTAATTCATGACCTCGAAGTACTTCAAAATCTTGCCTTGAAAATAATCTACAATCTACCCTTTAGAACAAACACAAAAACACTCTACCATGTAACTAACATTTTACCATTACAAGTAAACATAGAGTTGTCCTTGATAATATATCTCCACAAAATAAAAATAATCTTCTAAAGTCCAATCTAACATTTGAAAGCTCCTCATATATATATAATACAAGAAATAAAGGAAACTTAACAAAACCAACAGTGAACACTTCTATTTATGGCCTGAACAGCTTAACCTCACACGTTATCAACTTATATAATGCGCTGCCACTGGAACTGAAAGGCTGCAGTTACATAAAAGGTTTTAAAAGGAAAGTTGCTGAAAATTTACTGAAGGCATATATAGATAGCTGATAAAGTGTTACACATTTATAGCTGGTTTGAAAGCTGAACTGTTTAAAAATCAATATGGATTAATGTCCCATAGAATATGTAGCTTCTATTTTTCTGTTAAGTTCTTTGTTACTATTATTTCTTGAGTTATAGTGAATGTCTGTATCTTTGTATGTTTCATATATGTTATTCTTGTACGGTAATTCATTCCTACTATGAAAATGTAATATAAGTATTGTTAAGGGCTGTTTGCCATCATTTTATATATTTTTGTAGTGTTCCCTAGCATGAGCTATGGCTCTGGGAACCTTTTCAGATAACAATAAATAAATAAAATCTGCTTCTCGTGTCAAACCTCCTTCTCGTATCGAGTCCCGCGTTGGTGCGCCAGTTTGAAGCGAATATATTGGCGAGCAAAGAGTTCTACGTTGGGGCGACAGTTTGATGCAAATGTAAATAATGGGTGTTGCACAGTTCCAATTTCCGCTACAGTTTGATTCAGTAAAATTTAGCTCAGGGTAAAGCAATGAGGTTTATCTCCGGGTATGCGTGGATATGTGTGAGAAGGATAGTTTTAATGACACTGGAATGCCCGTTTTAAACTGGTTTACTGACTGCTTCTTTTTATTAGAACATCGAACTTGAAGTTGCCGACCAAGGGTTACCAATATATCAGTGTTTAGAGCTACTAAAGGCGGAGTGCTTATTATTCGATAATACTTAATTTGTTACGTATAAACCGACAAATATCTTCTCTCATCACTTCTGGTCTGCCCTCGACCAAGACAGAAGAAGTTGACTGCCCTAATCGGCGTCATGCCGTGGACTGATTGTCCTCACAGCTGCGTGTGAGTATCTAGCTTTCACTTTCTCGAAGCCCTTTATACACAAAGATTCCCTTTGTGACAATTTTGCCTATTGTCATTAAGGGTCCGAAGAATATCCCATTCAACAAAGTCAAGTGCTATCCCTTAGAACAAGGCGGCCCGGGTTCAATCCCAGGTGACCGCAAAGTGAGATTTGTGGTGGACAACACGGCGCTGGGGCGGGTTTTCTCCGGGATATCCGGTTTACCCCGCCATCTCATTCCACCGGTGCTCCATCTTCATCTCATGTATCATCAGTGTCATCGCCTGCGGTGCCGTATGTAGTAAAAGCGGGCGTTAAACACTACACACATTTATCCTTTAGAATTCTGTTTTTCCCGTGTCTTTTGTTACACGACTCAACCAACTGCACCTGTTTGTGTCGAAACAAACATACAAGACTCCTTTGAAATCCATTACGATTCTTTATACATTGCACCCCTTAATTTCGGTATCATAGGTAAATATCTGGAAGTTGTCTGGAACGTGGTGCTTAGTAAATAACACGGTTGCTTTTCTCCGCAATGATAGTCAATCGCCAAATCTTGTACCATTTTTGGAGTAGGTGGAGGTGTCGCTGAAAAGGCTTGAAGGTTCTGCTTGTGTATATTTGTGCAATATAGCAACAAGTCATCAGCATAATATGCTCTGTGTATGTGCTGTTCAGTAGAGAGGTCGGCCACGTATACGTTAGAAGGCGGACAGTACAAAACCTGATGGATCTTTTTGCAGATAACTTTCCCACCAAAGAAACTGTAAAAGATCTACGTTTAAGAAAGGAATGTAGAAGGTGTATTTACGTGTATAGGTAACCCCAGGTTAATGAGTTTGTGCAGTAGACCCGCATGCAAACTCGTAGAAAAGGCATTCTCAAAGTCCAGAGACATTGCCGCAGTGTACGCCCTATCGTGGAAACCCGGGGCAGCGGCTGCTACCATGCGCAGCAGCTGCTGGGAAGTGGAATGCCCAGGATGAAAACCAAATTGGTGTGGACAAGCCTCGTGAAAACCGTCGAGATGACTAAACGGAGGCTGATGGAGCAGTAGTTGGCTGGAAACACCAGGTCTTTCCCTAGTTTCAAGATGCATATTACTCTGGCCTGTCTTCCTTTGCTGGGAAGTGTTACAGAGCGAGACACTTATTGAAGACTCATGTGAGAAAGAGTGGGGCCTTGAATGGAAGGTGACGAAGGATCACGGGGGTTAGCCCCTCAGGTATCGTCATCTTTCTGGGATTGAGACGCCGGAGTGCGCCCTGGAGCTCACTGGGTCTGATATAACCAGAAGTCGATCCTCCTCAGCAGGGGAACGCCGAAAGTATCGGCGTACCTCCCGCCTAATTCTGTCGGAGAAGTCTAGGGGACGTTCTCTTGGCCTCAAGGTGCTCTCAGCAAACATACTTTCTTTGGCCTGGGGTCCATAAGCTTTGGATATGGTAGAGGATGGTCTTACGGTTTCATCCTGCCATTCACCGCCCAGACACTTCTACCTGAAAGAGACTACTAAAGGAGATATGTGAAATTATAATGGAGATGAAAGGGAGGGATAGGAATGTAATTAACTTACGCAGCATTCGCCTGATGAAGCCATGGGTGAGGTAGATCGACCACTGAATCGAACCCAGGCCTCCCGAATCGGAGCCACAGACAAAATCACATGAGCCATCCCTCTCGGTTTGGCGTACCCTATGTGCAGGCCATTGTCACATTGTTGGTACAGATCTACTAGCATTGTTAGTGACCATAGATCAAATATGAAAATGTACATCTTATCTTTCTCTAAGCCCAAGTTTTACAATCATTTTATGTGATATTTGGAGGAATTTAGTAACAGTGACATCCAAATTGGCACAAAACGTTTTTATTAGATTTTTAACGTTATGTACATCATCTACATATTTTGATGTATTTTCCACCTTGAAGGTCCATTGAAAATAGAAGCAACAGCTCTGGAAACTACTCCCTCAAGAAATCAAAAGGTAAGTAATGTAGTGTGAGAAACCTACTACAAATGGTTTTATGGTAACATGTTAGTTATAAGCTAAAATGACTCTATGATGTTTAATTTCTTGCATATACACGGTTATTAAAAAAGAAAGAACAGATTTCAAATGTTTATTTCTTTCAAACTACAAAGATAGAATCATTTTTCCAACGTTCTTGGAGAGAGAAAAGTCTACAATTTTATATTATGCATTCAATATGAGCACCGTGTGTCACACGACAAATGTCAAAACGGTGGCTTATTTCTTGCCACACATGAAACAGCTGGTCTCCAGTTATCGAATTCACATCTTCAACAATTCGTTCTTCAAGAGTGTCAGGCATGGGAGGGATAAAAAAGCGGTCTTTTATGGCCCCACAGATAAAAATCACACGGAGTGAGATCTGGTGACCTGGGAGGCCACCGGCGATAAAGTTGATCTTCTGCTCTTCCTCTTCCAATCCAACATCCTGGAAATGTGTTATTCAAGTAACGTCGGACGTGGTAAGAGAAATGAGGTGATGATGATGATGATAATGAGTATAAGGGCGCTCAACTGTAGAGGTCATCAGCGCCCTTTATAAAACAAACTGGTCATGGCAAAAGCCAGATATAAATTCCTCTAAAACACTATAAATATGTAAATAGACTTACAAAAATACATATACGTAAAAAAACTACAAAACAAAAGAAATATAAATCTAAAAAGCCATAAATTCTATTCGCTAAATCCTAAACTCTAAACTCGAAAAGAATCTAAAACCCTTCTCCACTACTGCGTTATCGTCCGCTATCATTTCTGCAAAGCTGGCCGGCAGCTGCAGAGACGTCCTAAGGTCTGCTAGGTGAAAACACTCTAGCAGCACGTGTCGTACAGATAACGCTTCATTGCAAAACGGACACAGTGTAGCAGGCTCCTTTTTAAAAAGAAAACTATGAGTAAAAAACAGTGCCCAATACGTAACCTAGCCAAACTCACCTCCTCGCGACGAGATGAACGACAGGAGGTTACCCAGGGAATTGGAAGTTCTTTGACAGATCTAAGTTTATTATTGCGGAGAGCGGACCGCTCTTCCTGCCAGCAGGTTTGCACAGCTCTCCGCAATACAGCCCTAAAATCTTCCGATGTCACAGATGGCACTCGAACCCTGGGCTTCATGGTAGCCGTCTTGGCTGCCGAATCCGCCATTTCATTCCCCCGCAAGCCTACGTGACCAGGGATCCATGCACGCCAGAAGCGTGTAAAACGTGGAGGGCATCCTGTATACGCTACACAATAGGGTGGTAGTTGTACAGCTGCCGCAGGCTTTGAAGCGCACTGAGGGAATCACTCAGGATTAAGCAGTCCCCCAACTTTCGTCGACGTACGTGTAAAATGGCCTGGTATATTGCATAAAGCTCTGCAGTAAAAATGGAAGTGCTAGTGTGGAATCCGAATGTATACGGTTCGGTTCCACACACGTAAGCACAACCAACACCGTTTGAGTTCTTGGAGCCATCAGTATAAATTACAAAATGGTCCTCATATCGCGATAAAAATTCTAAAAACCATGTGCGGATGCTAGACATGGTAGATTTATCATATTTATTCATGCCCAGATCAACGTGGGACGCTCTGCACAACCAAGGAGGGTATGTCCTCTCCCCCCTAGGATACATCTTGGGCATTTCAGTATCAAGATGTCTAAGGAGCTCCCGGAAACGAAAACCAGGTGGCTTTGGTTTAATAGAAGTGTTCCTATAACGCACGTCCATGAAGGTGTTAAAGAACGGCGTAAACGATGGATGTGTGGGCATGCAATTAAGTCCACAGCCATAATTGGCTAATAACATGTTGCGCCTGTACTGCAGAGGAGGTTCTGCAGACTCAGCATACAGGCTTATAACTCGGCTCGTTGGAAATGCCCCAACTGCTATACGTATGCCACAATTATGGACTGTGTCTAATCTCTTCAGCACAGATTGTCGTGCTGAGCCATAAACGATACTACCATAATCTAATTTGGAACGGATGAGTGCGCGATAAAGTCGCAATAACATTGTACGATCCGCTCCCCTCCCCACGATTTTCTACTTAGTACCCGCAAGATATTTAAAGATCGGTCACATCGTGCTTTCAGTTGTGCGATATGCGACGACCAACTAAGTTTTCTATCAAATATCACTCCAAGGAATCTCGTCTCATCTGCAAAAGGCAGTAGATCAGCGCCTAGCCGAAGCCTTGGAGGTAGTCAACTCTGCTGACCCAGAAGTTAACACAGATGGTTTTCTCAGCGGAGAATCGGAAGCCGTTTTTTAAATTCCAACCCTTAAGGTTGTCCAAGGTGGTCTGAAGACGGCGCTCTAAAAATGGAGTGCGCTGAGATGTACAGTAGACGGCAAAGTCGTCTACAAATAGGCATGACGAAACCCCCGGAGATACACATTTCGAGACTGAATTAATCGCAATAGCAAACAACGTAACACTTAGTACCGATCCCTGTGGTACACCGTTCTCTTGAACAAAAAGGTTAAAAAAACCCGAGCCAACCCTTACTCGGAATACGCGGTCTTTCAAGAATTCCCGAAGGAAGAGTGGTAGGCGTCCACGTATATTCCAGGTGTGCAGAGTACGTAGCAACCCTGCCCGCCAACACGTATCATAAGCCTTTTCGAGGTCAAAAAATATTCCGACTGACAGTTTTTAAGAAATCCGTTCATAATCTGTGTCGACATGGACACAAGATGATCCACTGTTGAACGGCGTCGTCGAAAACCGCACTGGATGCTATTCAGTAGGTTGTGCGTTTCCAGCCACCATACCAACCGCCCATTTATCATTCGTTCCATCACCTGACACACGCAACTGGCGAGGGAAATAGGACGGTAGCTAGAAGGTAGGTGACGGTCCTTGCCAGCTTTTAAGATAGGAATGATGATGGCTTCTCGCCACTTGTCAGGAAACGTGGCATCAACCCAAACACGGTTATAGACCTCAAGCAGGAATGCCTTACCTTCAGGTGAGAGATGTAACATTTGAACGTGGATTCCGTCCGGTCCTGGTGCTGTCAGTCGCGATGATGAAAGAGCATGTTCTAACTCTGCCAAGGTGAAGAGGCGGTTATAATCTTCAAGGTTTCTGGAACTAAACACGAAACCTTGAGATTCTACCTGAGTCTTAATGGAGATAAACTCAGGAGCATAATTGCTTGAGCTAGACACCTGAGCGAGAGCACAGCTGAAGGTGTTAGCCACAACAAACGGATCAACAACTCCTGCAGTTGTTTTCAGACCAGCGATTGGCAGGTGGGTTGATTTTCCGGCCACGCGCCTTAATTTATCCCATGCAACAGATGAAGGTGTACATCTGTTAAAAGATGATACAAAGTTATTCCATGAGGTCGTTTTGCTATCCCTAATTATTTACCTAGACTTTGCACGCGCTTTCTTGTACTCAATTAGATTACTTTGGGTAGGGTGTCGTTGAAATACCCGTAGAGCACGTCTACGAGCACGAATAGCATTCCGGCAGTCTTTGGTCCACCATGGGACAGGAAATCGACCGGGTTGGGTAGCCGAACGTGGAATAAACTGTTCTGCAGCGGAAAGAATTTTCTCTGTGAGATGATCAACTAAATCATTCACAGAATCGTGCTCGTTGTATTCAAAGACAGCCAACTGGGTGTAAAGGTTCCAGTTGGCACGATCAAAGCGCCATCTAGGGATACGCGAGGGAGACACATCTTGTGCTAAGATACTAAGAAGACATGGAAAGTGGTAGCTGAATGTAAATCAGAGATGACATTCCGCTGTAATGAAACAGCTAACTGGGATGAACACACTATCAAATCGATGTGCGAATAGGTGTTAAACGCGTCTGAGAGGAATGTTGGGTCTCCGGTGTTCAGGAGAACCAAGTTATTGCTCTCCAGGAATTTTGCAATGAGGTTGCCTCTCGAACATGCCCGATTTGAGCCCCAAAGTGGGTGATGGGCATTTAAGTCTCCCACTATTAGAAATGGGTTGAGAGTTGGGAAACCAGATCTTCAAGGTCAATTAGCGAGAGGTTATCTGTTGGCGGTACATATACATTGCAAATGCAAAATTCGATTGATGGCAGCTTAATCCTTACAGCTACAGATTGAAGCTGTAAGGGATCTACAAATATGTCCTCCCTGAGGAGCTTCATAGTGCCCCCGTGAGCAGGAATGCCCTCTTCTGTTTCAATATCACACCTCAGTGGTGTGTAGCGTCTGATTTTAAAGTTGTCTTGAGGTCGCAGCTTAGTCTCTTGTAAGCATCCCAACAAGGGGTTATGCTTACTGAGCAAAAGTTCCAGTTCCGGTCGATGTGCTCTAGCCTCGTATGTTCCATTGTAGGATAGCCATTGGAACCATGGAGATAGGATGTAAAAGTTGGTCTACATTAAGATGACTTTAACGGTGGCCGAATCAGTTTACCCTTTTTCTTCGGTGTAGGGCTAACACCTGTTTCTTCTTCGTCGGGTTTATCTTGGCGCTTTTTCGTTGCCATTCTTGCAGTGTGGTCCGTATCCTCGTGGTCCATCTCCTCTACGGATGAGGACCCCTTGCCGATAGAGAACTTCGGTTGGAGGACCCCAAAACGGTTGGACACGGAGAGCGACGAGGATGACAATTGTCGATCCGTGTCCTCACCTGAAGATTGTTCTGAGGAGGAACTTTTCGACGCCCTAGGACTCTTTTTTCTACTGGTAGTTTTGCTGGGCTCTTTGAGGAAGTCAGATTTTGGGTAGCTGGTCTTGAATTGTTTAGGCGGGGCTTCGTACACAACGGACTTCTGAGTCTTGGAGGTAGATGCTTTAGCCGGTGACAGTGATGTCGATCGCCTTCCCGATGGCGGCTTGGATGGCGTGGGTGTTGAGCGGGCTGATTTCTTGGCAAGCTTCATAGGTGATGGAATTATGATCTCAGCGATAGTGGCCTCAGCGATAGCGATTGTCTGAGTGGCGATCTCTCTCCTCGGTACCGGCTTAGCCGCTACTGAGCTGTAAGTAGCGGAGCGCGGGATGGATGGTATTCGAGTACGCACGAGCTTCCGGGCTTCCGAGAAGGAAACCTTCTCTTTCACCCGGATCTCCTGGATCGCCCTCTCCTCCGCAAAGCGTGGGCACTCTCGGGAGCTGGATGGATGGTCACCAGCACAGTTCACGCATTTAACTGGCGCCGAGCACGCACCATCGTGCTGCGTCATCGCGCAGTTACAACATGTAGGCGCGGAGTTACAAAACGCGCTGGTGTGCCCGAAGCGCTGGCACTTGTAGCATCTGAGCGGGTTTGGTATGTATGGGCGTACCTCCATGGTTTCATACCCTGCCCTGATCCTCTGAGGGAGATCTACCCGATCAAAGGTCAGGGACAGGGTACCGGTAGGCACCCTGTCCCCTCGCTCTCTTCGCTGAACCCGGTACACAGTCGTCACACCTTACTCTTGTAGGTTTTCCAGGATTTCTTCGTTTGTCATGCCGTCCAGTGCACGGGTGTTGACCACACCACGTGAGGAGTTGAGGCTCTTATGGACGGTAACGGTCACCGGGTAGCTGCCTAACAAATTCGCTTTCAAAACTATTGTTGCCTGGGAGACAGAATGCGCTTCTACCAGGAGCGTACCGTTTCTGGATCTTGTACAGGACTTCACAGGGCGAGCTATCTTATCCAAGCCTTTCTGAATAACAAAAGGGTTAAGAGATAAAAGTTCTTTCCTTCCTCTGTTCTGGTTATTACTAAGTAGCGAGGACCAACGGACTCAACTACTTCCTTTCCAATTACCTTCACACTTTTTGGGTGTTTAAGAGAGTGCACCATAGCAATAGTATCCTCCACCATTACAAACGTCTCCAATGGCGTGCTCACATCCTGGGCGCCACCCCAGCTTAGGTGAGAGTCCTGGCCTGGACCTTGCTCACCTTAGGGTCGCACTTCCCAGTGAAAAGACAGAGGGACCCAATCGCCTTCAGGAGTGTAACAGCTCATGCAATGGCCCCTCCCGGGACTGACCTTTATTAGCGGATACGAACACAGTCCTACGGGATAACCAGGGGCTGGGAGTTACGCGTTACCCAGTCACCCCTTGCGCCATGTGCGCATGGCATCTTTCAGACATGTGTTCAGGGAGGAAAAAGAAAGGAACAATAAATAAAAGGGGTCAAACACCGAAGTGGACCATATTTTGGGCATTTGAAGGAACACTCTCACCCCGCTGAGGAACCCAGTCGAGAGATCTTACCAGAGCCTCTTCTGCCAGTTTTCAGGGTTACTGATGGGCCTTCTCGGCAGCCGTAGCGGTCCTGGGGTACAAAAAGTCCCCACCGTACATCACCCCATCAGTCAATCCCCTACTTCCTGTTGCCCACCCCTCGGGATGAGGACCGCAGAGGTTGGATTTTGAGGGGTAAGAGAAATAAGGTGAGACACTATCTTGCATGAAGATGAAGTCACCTGAATCTTCATCCAGTTGGGAAAATAACCAGTTTTCAAGTATGTCTAGATAGGTTAGTCATGTCAATAGTTTTCTCCATGAAGAAGAAAGGCTCATAAACCTTGGTTATACATATCGCAGAGAAAACATTCAGCTTTGGTGAATCTCTTTTATGTTGAATAACTGATTGTCACTTTTTTTTTTGAGTTTGATTTATGAGTCACTATGTTTATACTCAAACTTCACTTCTTGTTGTATAATTGAAACGTTTTCAAGATCATTCGATCTCATCCTCAGCTGTTTGGTGACTAACTGAACATTCCCCTTCTTCAACTTCTGAACTAATGTTCAGTTAGTCACCAAACAGCTGAGGATGAGATCGACTGATCTTGAAAACGTTTCAGTAAGTGAAGTTTGAGTGTAAACATAGTGAATCATAAATCAAACTCAGAAATGAAGAATACTTCACTGTTAATAATGCTTCTGCTTTTAATATTTATGATTTTCATTTACCCAAATTCGAACGTTATGACAATTAAGTTTACTTCTTTTTCGATGAATGTATTATTCATCGGAAAAAAATTGTCTTCCTCCATATCATTGAACATACCAATGCAGAGTTCGCAACTTTTGTTGTGTAGACAATGTTTCAGAACTCGCCATACCGTTGGTTGAGGAATGTTAAGTTCCATGCTTGCTCGTGATGTGGATTTTTTTTGGGTTACTTTTGTATAGTGTACGAATATGCTCGACATTCTCATCCGATGTGCGAGGACGTTCCGTGCTTTTCCTTTTGCAGATCAACTACGAATTTCCGGTGGCATTCGTAAATTTCCTTATTACGCGGCAGTTGTTTTTTAAACTGATGGCGAAATCCTCGTTGAACTGCAACAGTGGACTCTACTTGTACTAATTGCAGCATACAAAATGATTTCTCTAGTGTGTCGCCGCTACAAACAACAGCGCTAATGCGGCCGTGATTGGAACTTCTACCCCCTGCACTATTTCAATTGTAAACTTTTCTTTCTCCATGCTCTTTGGAATCATGTTTCTATCTTTTGTAGTTTGGAAGAAATAAATGTTTTAAATCTATTCTTTCTTTTTGAATAGCCCTGTATATTAGTGATTAAAAAGGTATGGAACAGTAAGTTACAAAATGTCCCTCAGTTTTTTTTAATGAGAAAATGCCTAAGCACCACACTTAAAAAAAAAAAAAACACTGGTGTGGACCAGGTTTGAACTCATCGCCTAGGGATCAGTAGGCCAGGGCCTATCCAACTGAGCAATCCAGACCTACAATTGTCAGTTATTGTAGGTAATCCGTGAGAGGGTGAATACAAAGAGCTAGTGAATCTATTTGATCAAACTCAGAAGTTCAAATGGGATTTATTAAGTCTAGCTGATGAATAAAATAATAATTATGATACAAATAATTAGTTTCATACTTGAATTGTTTAAAATCAAATTATGATTATGCAAGCTGTACTGACAACACTGGTCATGAAATAGTCAACCTCAGAATTAAGGTAAGCTAAAATCAGAATAAAATGCACATGCTGTTTGAATATGCATGATTAAAATCACAATTTTGAAAGTTCAAGGAATCTCTAATTTTCAGTAATGGAGACTTGTGGATGGAATGAAGCAGCATTTCAAAATTTCTCATAATTGAATAAATGGTACTGTTGATTAATCTGGAAATCCAGCTTCAGTGAAGATGCACTGATTGGCATGACCTATTTCTTTTTAAGGTTTGAAATTGTTTGGAGGTGAATCTCTCTCACACAAACATACAATTTTCTCTTTTTATAATATTAGTGAAATATAGGTTCGGAGGAAATAAAAAAACAACACATATTTACTTTTAAAGTATTATTATTGCTAAAATATGATCATCACATGTCTCTCATATATTGAAAGTAGTATATCACTGTTTCATCACATTTACTTAAACTTTGTTGTTATTCAGGTTTTATTTGCATAATTATTTTTGGCATACTCTACTAAATACGATGTATTGGTTGTTGAAATCAAAAAGTTAGCTTTTAAGACTTAAAAAGTCTGCTTCAATCAATACCATTCTTTGTCAGTCAAAATTAATGTTGCTTTTGGCTCTCAGCAGTAAATTATACCCTTGGTATCAGTTTCTTCATCATATGTTAATGACTTACACAATGTTAAAGTCTATTTCACCAACTGATGTTAATTGTATAAAGTTAACATGTCTCTCCAGTGTTCAAATGTTTTATTAATTACTCAAGTTAGAAAAGGGGTATAATCAAAGCTGAAGAAGATCTACCACATTAGCAAGAACCACACATCCTTCCTAACAAATAGACAGCAACAGAAAGAATGAACTAAAGAAAATGAGTAGCTAGCAATGGTCAGCGACATTATCGAATTAATAATGAGAAATTAAATAGCAGAGGTAAAGCTTCATATTTGCTTAATTTCAACATATGGTAAGAAGGTTCTAGAAAAGATTTGTTTTGAATTTAGTCTTGATAAGATTTTTATCCTGTGATACAAACGAATGCGCTCAGATCAGGTTCCTAATGTTGTTTATTATTGTGCTTCTTTCAATAAACTTTCAGAAACATTCATGGAATTTCAAAAGTTACTCTATCCACACCTAGATAAGAATATGATATGGCAGAACTGAAATAACCGTACTCATATTTCCACGTTATGCAAGTGCCCATAATCTTGCTCCCTAGAATCTTATCACATATTTCTACTTATTCTTAGAGGACCACTCAAATCCAAAACAAACATTAAAAAATAACTAAAAGTGGCCTGAACAAACTAAAATATGGTGGCAAGGAGGCTCATAGCTAATCTACTAAAATAACAAAGAATTTTCAATTTAAAAACTAGGACATTTAAAATCTAAAATGCATGCTTTTGCCCATCCCAGATATAATCTAAAACGGAGATGTGGATGTTCAGCCTCATCTTCAATAGTGAGATGTTCTTCACTTCCTTGCCAGTGTCATATACACAGTGAATGGAGGGTGATCATTTGATTTAATCTTGTTCATCACCACCTCAACCACAGTGTCATGCCTTCTGATTCTTGGTAGAAAGACATGGCCAAGAATATGTCCTGCAGTCTCCACTGCTGCACTGCAGCCATGGCTGGTAGTATAGGCATCGAGGTGTACTTGGAGTCGACGACCTGACAAGATTTAGTATTGGTACAGAGTTGAAGTGTTTCTGTGAACCTTGACGGTTTAAGTAACCAATGTTTCAGAGCCACTTATTACCATTTGGGTCACCATAAAATGCCCTTACCTCTTTCCTTGTGAAGGACAGGACTACTTGTTCCACTCTCTGCCATTCAACAACTTATGGGTGTTGATGTCCTTCAAATTTTGATGGTGGCCAACCAGTGCAGGCCCACCAACTCTGAGACATGCTGGAGCCTAGATGTTATACTTGCTTACTCCAGAGCCGCCCATGCCAAGTCCAACAGTTTCCTCCCTGCTAGAAGGACCAAGTCAGCCATTTTTGGAGTGCCCAATCCTCCACCTGGCAGATAGAATATGTCTTTAATTACAAGTCAGAGCTTGCTATCGCAATTGGATAGTGAGTTTCTGGAAGGCTCAACTGTTGCAAGATATATGAATCAAGGTATAATATATCTGCCACGGTTTTAGAGGCAGCCAGCGCATCTCAGCAGTGGTCATCAGATGTTCCCGGAAGTTAATGCCCATGTGGCTGCGCCAAGGATGGTTGTGTTTCCTGAGATCTCATTAGGTCGTTGGGCTTGAATATGGGAGATCGAGACTGGGACCAGTAGTGGCCCAGGTTTTCCTCCAACCATGACTTGGAAACAGGATGATTTGGTAATGATTTCAGCCCAAGAGGTCGAAGTCCATGACATAGATCACGGATTGCACCTCCTCTGGACTTTTACCTGCCAGAACGGTGTCATCTACGAATGACAGGATGTTCGGGCGTTTGTCACCAAATGTAATCCTGGTTGGCATGTCGGTTATCCTCTGCAAGATTAAGTAAAAGGGAAGAGAGGGGATCTCCTTGTTTGACACCCCTCCTAATTGCCAAGTGTTGATCTTTTTCTCGTTGGGCATCTATCCCCTGGTACATATTCCCAATTAGGCTTACGGTGGAAATCTTGGACCTCCAAACCACTGACGGTACCAAAAGCTTTCACTAAATCCACTGTCATCAGGCATATTGCCTACCTTTCCTTGCCAATCTTCATGACCTAATTCAGCAGGGCAATGTTCCAGAAAGTTCCATTTCCAGCAACAAAACCTCCCTGTACCGAGGCGATATCCACCCTGGATAACCCTGGCCAATGTTTTACGTTGGTATTTAATCTGGTCGATGGTTTCATGGGGAAGTTTGGCCCGGATCGTTTGATTGATATTCAGTAAATCCTGATAAAGGGCACACAACTCTGGTAAACGACTGAGATCTTCCAACCATCAACCTGGGTTACCTTCTTTTGTGCCATCTGATCAAGCGCTTCTCATTCTGATGTTCAAATGAGCTGAATGTTCAATGCTGACCTAACTGTGTTGTAAAAGGCTATTATGAAAAGAGAGGTTCACCGCATATGACAACATGCTGAGAGCCGAAGAGCCTGCTACACAGTTGGCAATAATAGTTCACTTTGGTGTACAAATGCTCGATACTGAGGTGAACTAGAGTCTCAGGGCATCAAAATGTTTACGGCAGACAGACCAGTACAGAAAACCTACTGATACTGAAAATATGTTAGGCTCCCCCTGGGCAGATGCCTCTCCTCTAATGACTAATTTACAAAAGTCGAAACCTGATTTCAACTTGATTTTGTGTTGGCATGAATAGAAAGAGTAGAGGCGATGTTGAGCTCCATCATTACTGGGGACCGGTCTCTAAGCATACCATCCCCAGAATTTATACCCCACTTCACCAATCATCTGAGAAACAGATCTAGATCCCAACCATTTCCAGCTGCTATGTCCCATTCCCACCTTCTGTCAGCCAGACTTTCATCCGCCCAACAACTCCAAGCCCTTCAGCTCCAACGTGGGGCTGCAGATGCACGTCCCATCAGGTGCTAGTGCGAGTCAGCACTCAAGGCAAAGCAGCCATTCTCTTCCGGAAAGTATTTGCAAAACAAACACATAGATGCACTACATAAATTGATAGAAGTCAAGATAGAGATTTATTTATTTTTTTAACGGCAGCTGGAACTGGAGATTCTAGCCTACAAATCTCATAATGCAATGGCCTAGTAAGAGAATAATTTTAAGAAGGCACACTGAAAGTATCGTTAAACATTCTGAAATAAGAAATGAACACCAACAGACATACTAAAGACTCAAAGAATAAGCTTACAGGTTTTTTCTTATTTCTTCTATGATGCATTCTCTCTGATCAAAGTACTTAAAAAACCACAAGATACAAACACCACTTTTTCAATCACATTGGAGATGTTAACAGCAAATTGTTAACATTTTGCAGCAAATGTTCAGTGAAACAAAAATTTAGAAATGTAAACACAGTGTTAAGAAACATGTTAAGTGTATTTTAATATCTGTTGATGAAGCAGGCCTTGAAGTGAGACACTCTTAAGCAATACACTAACTTTAACTGCCTTTGTGTTGGTTAAAGTTCACAGCCACTTAGCAAACTGATAAAAATAAATAGCATCTGCTCTACTATGAACTATCATGTTGGACATGTAATTGAAGTCTTTAGCAATGCCATATGTGCATTTAAACCTCTTAATTATTAAACATGGGGTATAAATTAACAACAGGAAAATGTTAAATGTTATCTACGGAAGGCATAAATGAGAGTTTGAAGGCTTAGAGATTCTGGTTTTATGGTATTCTGTATGCTACACAAAACATTCTGCTGTCACTCATCAATTTCCAATCAACAATTTCCTGTTCAAGTCTGAGACGTCTTAAAATCCGCACAGTGTTACGATTTATTGCTTTCTTGTCAATAGGCCCGAGTTTCATTCTTGGATGAGGAAAACTTCAACAGAACTTGATAGAAACTATGTTAGAATATTCACACAATAATCCAACAATAGTCACAAAGAAAGACACTCATAAAGCTATTTGCTTACAATCATAGGAACACAGTATCAAATACAAAGTTTTGGCCACCATGGCAAAAATGTTCATTGGTACATATAAATATCAGGCACTGCACCTCAGAATATCCTATAAGTTTGATGATATTTATGGAATGTAGTGAACAATAGTGTTACATAATTAAAAAAGGAACAGAATTGTTCAAAATGCCATAATTGGAATGTTTCACTATGATTAATGACATTTCATTGTCTATGACTATCTGCAGCTGCTGTAATGTACAACAGTATGGCTTCAATTGTAAACCCCCAGAGTTGCTCAGTTGTTAACGTTACTCCTTTGTTTTCAAAAACTATTATCTCTGTACTGGAATATCTGATTGTAAGGGTCATATCTTGTTTGTGGTGCAGCGTATTGTCGTACTCGCTGAAACTGAACATCTGCCCGCAGAATAACCACTCCTGTGAAAACAAAAACAAAATGTTAAAACCAAATCATTCTGTACATAAACTGATATAAATTGCGAAATTACCTGATATAAATGTAAAAGTAATTTCTTCCAAGCAAAAAGTTCTTTAATTCCATTGTCTGATTTGCAGAGAACTATGTCTCTGCTTAATTGATGTTTACCATGGTAGTTCAGGTGGAAAGTTGGTGTGAATCCTAACAATGCCTAATAACTTTTGGAGTCTGATTCACGATTTCATCCTTAGCCACACGTGATTAAAGTGAATAAAAACTATAAGTTATATAAGAAGGTAAATTTATTAATTTATCTTAATATACCAGGTGTTAATGAACTATACCAAAATAACTTTAGCGATTGTAGATGTCATTAATATAAGGAAATTGAGATATGCGATGCATGATCAGCAGCTAAACATAGCAAAGTTAATTGCATTAAACCTAATTAGGCATCAGATAAATTGGTATTTAAACAAGGCGAGTGAAATTATTTGATTAGAATGTCTTTAAAACTACTTCCCGAGTATAGAAATATCCATTCATAGTAACTTGTTATTGGCGTTCTCAATATTTAAGTACTAAAAAAATCTCTCAAATCTCAAACTAATCAACTGCCAGTGCGACACTGAACAGCGATTAACTCCTCCTTGTGTCATGTAGCCTACTCTATAATAGTGGTGTTTCTGTGACTGTACTGGTGGCCTAATGTGTAATCCAAAATCTGGTATTCCAAAGGTCAATGGTTTGGTTCCTGTCATATAGTTAATTTTTTCCTTCATGTTTTTAATACGTAAATACTAATAGGAAGAAATGGGCAATTCGTAACTAAGAACTGATTGGCCAGCGCAATAACACTAGGTACTACATTTTTTTCTGTGGTCACCTCAAATCTCTGATGTATGAAATACCTTTCACCTCAGAAGAGCACCTAACTGCTGGAATAATAGCAGTATGTGAAGTTATTGATATACACAAGGAATTTTGGACATAGTAGGACAGTCGTGCATTTGCCACTGTCAGCTTTGCATTGAAATGGAGGTTGCCATTTCAAACAGTTCCTATAACACTAATATAAAGAGCATTTTTATTTAATGTAAGGTTGTTCACCCTTTAAACCACCTCCCATTTACATGTACAGCAAGTGAAAGAATTAAGCAGGATTTAACCTTTGCAGAAAGAATTGTAATTAATTGCACTGACAAGGTGAAATTACTCCATAAAATGCATACATTTATATAACAATTAAAACCTTAGACAAAATATTGAAAACACAACCAAACAAACAAAACAAAAATACAAAAAAGACATAAACATTAAGCAGATTTGAACTGGTTAACTTTTGAGTCAAAAGCCAATGTCATAACCATCAATCAGACGAAGTGCTCTGACACATTTTCGTTTGTTGTGCACTCAAGTGTTATCAGTGACATACTGGCACTTTAGAAACTTACAACAGTAACTTTCACATTTGAACTAAAAGGCACATCTCCTATCTCAAATTACTTGTTTAGGATATCTCCACTTGTTCTGAAAATATTTTGGTGTATTTCATGAACATCCTATATATAAAAGTTAGTATATGTGTATGATGTTTCTTATTATATTTGCAGTTGCACCAGTTTTGACTGAACTTGGCACAGATAACCTTTCACATAAAGTGAATAATATTGTACAGCTTAGATTAAAAATTCATCTCAGGCAGTCAATTATTATTTAATTTTATGTAATGCCTGCAAGCTAGGAAGACTATCTATCTAGATCTTTGTCAAAGCTAATTGTAGTAGATCTAACATTGCCAACATATGAATGAATAATTACTTATGTTTTCACAGTCTCACAAAATAACAAAGGAATAGTGAGTTCATATAATATTTGATCTCTTCTCTGACACTAATAAGCCAAATTTAGTCTTTCTTTGGTTTTGACTCTCATGTTTTAATTTGTGCTACTTATGGTTGACACATTTTTCCTCAGCATTTTTATTATATATATACATATATGAGGTGGTATCCAAAATGTTTGGGAACAGTGGTGCCACCTAGCTGAAAACTTGCTTTAAGACTAATGACTGCTGTCACCCTCAAAGTATGAGTAGTTCCCTTCCACAAATATACACTGATCCCAGTGATTCTGGTTCAAATGTCTTTTACATGCTGATGATCTAAAATTATATAGGAAAATGTATAATGTTTAGGATATAATGAAGTTACAACTAGAAATGGATAATAGTCAACATGAAAAATTTAATGCCACGGCCGGGATTTGAACCACGGATCTCCTGGTTTCTGTCCAATTGCTCTAACCCATTGAGCTACCATGACCAATGTGCCGTCCTGACATTAAATTCTCCATTTAACTCGTATATTTCCCGGGTAGACCACTAGGAGCTCTTGCATTCGAGATATGCAGTTGTGGCGACTTACTATCATAAGTACTTGAGTCCCAAGGCTTCATCATTTAACTCTTATTATTTTAGTTACCCTAGTGGTCTACTGGGGAAATATACGAGTCAAATGGAGAATTTAATGTCAGGACAGCACGTTGGCCATGGTAGCTCAATGGGTTAGAGCGACTGGATGGAAACCAGTAGATCTGTGGTTCAAATCCTGGCCATGGCATTGAACTTTTTATGTTGACTCTATCTATGAAAGACCTTAGCCTACATACGGCTAGTGTGAAGAAATGATTAATTTCCATCAATTAACTAAAGAAATGGATAATGTTTATAAATGGAGCTTGGGAAATAAACTTCATTTCAAAGTTCAGAAGTGTTTCTTTATTATAATTCACCAGAAGCAAGCACTATTTAAATTCTAATTATCATTTAGAAAATTTTCCACAAGCTAGAGTGAATTCCATAAAAAATTTAGGTGTTATGTTATATGTGTTTGGAGGAATTTAGTAACAGTGACGTCAAAATTAACCGCAAAAACTATTTGTAGTTGGTTTATTGATACTCGTCACTTTTTTATATTAATGAGAGACTAGCTTCAAAGGCAATCACCTCCATTTTCAATCTCTTTCCAACTGGCCAGTTGGAAGGAGATTGAAAATGTAGGCGATTGCCTCTCTCATTAATATAAAAAAGTGACAAGTATCAACAAACCAACTACAAATAGTTTTTGTTATCATGTTACTTATCTTTTAGTCAACACATTCCAATTAAATGTTCCAATTGGTTTTTTTTAGACAGAATCTTCAGGGACTTAAAAGATACTGAGGTCATGTTAATTTTATACAAAAGCCTTATTCAAAGTAACCTGTAATATCTCAGTTGTATGGTAACCTATTTTAAATGTTATAACAGTTGGAGAAAATTCAAAAAGATTTCCAAGATACTTGTACTACAAAGTCTATGGCATATTCACTTATTTTTAATTTAATATTACAAGTTTCAAAAACTATCAATTACTTCAGTTTAGAACACCAAAAATGTCATTGCATAAAAATTCCCCTATGTTAAGATTATGTGTCAAATACAATGAACTCTTGATTAAAATACAACTGGATCATAGTTTTCCCTATAAGCAATTTAAGAAACAATTAAATACAGGGATTAACCGCATGTGTTTTTCAGTTATTATTTATGTTGTATGTTTTACAACACATTTCCCAACGTCTTGTCTTTAACAATATATTCTTTGGTTTTAATATTGTTTTTTTTAAATTACATTTTACATTTTCTTACCATTTATATTTAAGCCAAGTTTGTATAATTACTACGCATGTAGATACTTTAATTGGAGCATTGCTCTATTGCAGCACAAATGAGTAAATAAATACATAAATTAATTTTCCAAATGCATCCTGGAAGTCATGTTCCTAATGGGTGTTTTCTAGGGTGTTTAGTACAAACAGTGTTTCTACTTGAATCCTCTCAATTGTGTCAAACTAATTTCTTTCAAAATGATTTTTAGTTTTGGAAATAGAAGGAAGTTGCAGGGTGCCAAATCAGGCAAGTTTGGAGGATGGAGACAGCTGTCATAATGGTTTTTGTCAAAAATTTTGTGGTGAACAAGGAACTGTGACAGGGCACACTATCTTGCTGCAACAGCCAGTTCCCTTGCCGCCAAAGTTCGGGCCATTTTCATGGAACCATTGAAAAAGTCACAGTAGTACAAGGAATTCGCTCTTTGATTTGGGGAACAAATTCTTTGTATACAATCCCCTTGGTATCAAAGATAACGAAGAGCATCTCTTGACTTTGCTCTTCACTTGCCTTGATTTTTTTGGTCTTGGTGAGTCTGGGCTTTCCCATTGAGAGGATTGTTATTTTATCTTAGCGTCATAAATGTACACCCAGTTCTTGTCACGGTGATCATCCTGGACAAGAAGATTGGATCATTGTATATGCCCTGACAAAGCTCAGTGCAAACTTACTCAGCAGTCAAGATCCTTGGCACAAAGTATGTGGTGACTGATGCATGCCCAAGTCATTAGTTAAAATTTGTTGGCATGTCCCACAACCAGTTCCCATTTAATGAGCAAGGATTTTTATGGTTTGACATCGATGATCAAAACCAAAGTGTTGAACTATAGCAAGAATATCAGGTGCTGTTCGGCTGATGGGCCTATCAGTGTGAACATAGTCTTCACTAGCTGTATGGATGGCCCTGGATTGAGCATTCCACTCAAACATATGTACGGCTGATGCTTTGTCCCCAAAACACTTATTCAATCATTGCGAGGGTCCTTGTAGCAATGATTTTTCCCAAGACTTGCACAGAATTTGATGCACATTCTCTGTTCTAATCCTTGATCTATCATAAAATCGGCACAAACTACACAAAGAGTATCAGAAAAGTACTACAGAATCTCAATACATCTACCTAGCTGCATAAAATGAACTTTAAACACTCACACATCAGATGTGCTAGTGTTGCTACTTATTGGTACAAAACTCTACTGCAACTACTGTCAAGATTAATTAACTTTTAATTAACTCCTCTCTTATATAATATTTTCAAATACCTGCAAAGAAATGTATGGCTATTTGGCAAGTGCAACCTACAGCTAAACGTTGTAGGTATAAACCATCAAACCACAGGCAATGCAGTGTACCTAATGATGTTAATCTTAATATTAACTTTTGAAGTCCCTAGGATGTTATTAGAAACCTTAGCAAACTAACATACCTATGATACTCTATAAATCTGGTTACACAATAGCTAAATTAAATGAATGGTAACCAAATTTGGGTTGGCTCGCTTATGAGATGTGTAAAAAAGAAACCAAACTTTTGCTATAACATCATTATTGCTTATTGTACAACAGTTTTAAGCTTCTCTCTCTTTCTCAAATTACTCCCCTCTATTCGCAATATCATTCCCCTTATTTTTCATTTTTAGAAATCTTTCTAGAATGCATTTTCAGGGATGGCATGCAGATCTTTCATCGCATTGTCCTGAATTTCCTCTATTGTTTGGAAATGACATCCTTAATATGTGGTTTTAAGTTTGGGATATAAGAAAATGTCTGCTGGAACAAAGCCCAGAGAATATAGCTCTAAGGGATTTTTAAACTGTACTTAGAAATTCTATGGAAAAGTGCTTTATGTTTAATATACAATGAGAAAATGGTCAATGTCATTTGTCAATAGAATGGAAAAATGAAAGAGTTCTCTCAACGCAGAATAAACATCCTTAAAAATTTAAACTTCGGCATAGCGCATTCTGTGATTGATTGCTAAATAAATAATAGAGATACGTTAAGTTACTCCCAGTGTGTCTTGAAAACACAGCAAACTTTCCTTTTTTATATGTATTTAACATTTATGTACTACTTGACACAATGGATATCAGAAATTGAAATATAACATATTTATAACATAAATGTTCGTATATTTATTTATTGAAAAGTCTGTCTGAACTGTCTTCCATATTTTGAATTGTAATTTTAAAACGTAGGTTCAGGCATATTGCATGTATGGGGCACAATAGTTTTATGTTTTGCTAGATAACTGTGAACAAGGAATGATGCAAGAGTTGGTACATTTTGAACATCAAGTCTGGTTTTCCCACAATTCAGACCTCTACCTGTGTGGTAGTACAAATTTCTGATGGACAATAACTCTGTAGCCAAAAAACTCAACCAACATTACTGATGTTTGATGGACTCATGCATGCCTATTTTGGACAAGGAGATCCTTTGCCCACCCACTGCGATGACTGCACCTTCATTTCAATATTTTGCCATAAACTCACGTCTCATTGCCTATTATGATGTTCTTAAGCTAATTTTCATTGTCATTGATGGCAGCAAGCAGTTTTTCACTTATTTCAACATGGGTGTTTCTGATCTTCAGTCCCATGTGGTACAAATTTTGCACTGACATGATGCATTGCAAGTTTGTCACTCAAAATTAAATGGCATGATCCTATGCTGATATCCATTTTGCCAGCAACTTCTCAAGCAGTAAGCGATAATTTTTTCAAATCAAATGAACTCACTCGACATGATCATCTGTTAATGTAGAAATTCACCTAGGTTTGGGATTACTGTCGACCAACATTCCACCCTCTTGAAAATGCTTAAACTACTCATACCTCCCCGGGGAATGCTGTCTTATCGTAGCACTGTCTGTGCGGGCAGGGAGGTTTGTGTGCTCTAACAAGGCTGAGAGCTATACCAATGGTAGCTATGCTACCAGAAGGGTGACCCATGTTGGGCAGGTCTCATGCGGAGGAGCCGGACGAAGAATGTCCTACAACGACCTGTAATTCACACTGCAGAATACAATGTATTCAGTGCCGAATTGGTGAAAAAGAAAATTTATAAATTCAAAAGACAACAGAGATGCAGACAAATAACTACTCTTTCCCTGATCAGTAATAAAATTTCATAGAGAAAATTTACATATCATCCCAGAGCTACATAACTTTTCCAAAAATTCTTCAAAGAACACATTACTTTGGCCCCACAGAACAAATTTAGTGCACCATACCTTTTTAAATCAGATAACAAAAAAGAGAAACCTACAGACAAAAAATCAGATGTGTACTGGATAAACTGCAAAGGTTATGACAACGTTTACACTAACAAAACTAAAAGAAATTTGAACATTAGGCTTAAATAGCATTCTAGGAACATCAAGAACAATAGACAAATTAGCAGTAGCATACCATTTTTGGAATGATAATCACAATATAGAACAAGAAATCCATTTATTAAAAAGTGTTCAGCATCCAGCTGCTTAAACATGTAGGAAAAGATATTCATAAAGAAAGATGAAGGAAAACTGTTCAATTTCAACACCACCTTTGATGAGAAGCGTAACTTCAAGTTCATCAAGATACCAACAGACACTCCCCTATTGCCTACAGAGAGTTCACCAAATCAAAATTCAACAGTCGACATTAGCTGAGGATGTTAAGAAGATCCTAACAAAATATATTCTAGGTAAACACTAGCAATATATGGAGCATTGAGTAACAGTACAATTCAAAATTATATGAATGTTGTGCTCTATTGTATCATAGTCCTTACTCATAAGAACTGAGTTGATTTTCTTATCATTAGATCACTTATTTATAATAAAGCAAGTTTAAAATTGATTCAATATTGAACTAAATTTGTTAGTGCTAATCACTGTCACAAAGTCCAACAAGACAATTTTAAAGTTAAACACTCTTAATGCCTGATTTCACCAACAGATGTTAAGACTTAACATGAGTTTAGCAATAGTGAAAACAAAAATTGTATTTCACCAACAAGTGTTAGCTTAACACGTGTTAAATCTCTTGTTAAATTAACAAGTCAAATTTCTGGTGTTAAGTCCTTCATAATCATAAATAGTCAAGATGGAGGGCAAGAACTCAGCTGTTGATGTCGATTTGCTATATTTAAAACCTTCTAAATGGTATTGTTATTGAGTACAGAATATGAGGAGAAATTATTTTGAGGAGCTATCAGAAGAAAACTTTTTTACAGAGGTATTGACTGTCAAAACAAGTTGCTATGAAGGTTACTGCGGAAGTACAAGAGAGGTTAGACCCAAAGGAATATGCTGATCTTGCCTTTGCTTCAAGTATTGATAATTTTGCAATTTTGTAATTCACTGAATTATGTGGATAATACATTGTCCACCTCCCATCTTAAAATGTTCTTGTCCTTCGCTCTTCATTTTAAATTTACGTAATACTGAGTTATAACATGCAACAAAAGGAATATGCCAATCTCGCCTTTGCTTCAAGTATTAATAATTTTGCGATTTTATAATTCACGTAATTATGTCGATAATACACTGTCCACCTCCCGTCTTGAAACGTTTAAGTACTTTTCCTTCTTTGCACTCGTTTTAAATTTACATAATGCTGATAAAGTTGTTTGATGCTTGTAGTAGTGACACGCATTTGAATTAAATTCGTTTCCAATATTTTCCCATGTGACATCTTTCTCTTTTACATTCACCGCATCCATTCTCTTATTTTCCACGATATCCTTACACTTTGTCACCAATTTGATTAACAATTCTTTCTCCATCGATGAGAAATTTGTCTCATGGCTTTTGTTCACGATTTTGTTCACCCACCATTTTTTCAGCTGTGTAGACGAAAATGAAAACCAAAGACTCATCCATAGCCTTCTATAGCTGTAATATTTAAAAGTCTTTTGGCATTAACACGTGTTTGTTAACATTTTCAGAAAACAGATTGTTGAAATGAAAGAAATTTAACAGTAGTGTTAGCGCTGTGACAATTGTTACGTTACATTTGGTAACATCAATTTTAATATTTGTTGGTGAAATCAGGCATTAAGCGTTAATAAAATAAAAGTTTTACGCAACTAATGGCTTGTACCACTAAGTGTCACTTATACTTACCAGATGGATTGACTTTCACTTTTATCTTAGTCTGGGGTGTGAGAGTGCCATAGTTAACGTCTTCATACAAATCCTAGAAGTAAAACCATGCATTAGTTACAAGTGCAAGTGAAAATTCTGGTTTTGTGCTAAGCTAATGACTGCCTTAAAATAAAATGAGTACCAAGTTTTTAAAGCGGGTTGCAATTTTGTTATTGCATTGAAGTATGATATCAATTGTGATTATGGGTACTTGATTTCCAAGGCTGTACTTTCATGTACCTACGATTTTAAGGATTATTTTATTTAAGGATATTCAACTAATAACATATTTTTAATTTGAAGTACTCCTTAATTTTGAGATAGTTTTTAGCAGCTGAAGCCACAATTAACAGAATGGTATTTGGCTCAATAAGGTGGAAGAATGTATTGTTACTCAATCGGCGTACTTGCGGTCGGCTAAGGGAGAGGGTGGCCGATGGAGGGGGCATGTGGCACTGGAACCGCACCCTCGCCGGTCAGCTGGCACCTGTGGAGGCGTGACAGGTTGGAGACAGGGGAAACCATGGGGTGGCTGAATCTTTGTTCCCCCCTCCTCCTGCCACCTGAAAGAACGCGAAATCTCCAGAATATCTCCCCTCTCCACGGTAAGGAATTCTCTAGAACCATTTAGCCACCAATAAATAGAAGCATGATGCGACCAAGAGTCAGTTCTTGGCGAGCAGCCGGAGGAGCGCCGTGCTAGTGAATGGACTGGAAGACTGTACGTGCATCGGAGGAGTTGTGTGTAACTGCGAGTGTGGGGTGGACCTGTGACAAGACGAACTGGTGAATTGTAATTGTGTGCGCTATGTAATTCTATGTAATCGGCAAGTGTTCCAGCTGTAATTCGGTGGAAATAAAGAAGATTTTGAGTTTGTGCAATTGGACTTTTAATTTCACGAACCCACAAAGTCACAACTGGTGTCAGTAAGTGGGATATTACAGCAATGGAGGCTGCATTAGCACAGATTTTAGAAAAGTTGGAGATGGCAAATAACTTGGCCGCGAAGATGAACGAATTAACAACGAAGACTGAGAAGGCAAACAACAATCTGGCAGCGGAACTGAAAAAAATAAAGACCGCGAATGACAACTTCGCTGCGAAAACAGAAGCGGCAAACAACAACCTGGCCGTGGAACTGAAGGAATTTCCGAATTGACCATGGAAATTAAAGCGGCAAACGAGGTCCTCGCCGCAAAATTTCAAGAGCAGTTGGCCGACGTAAAGGAGGACGTCACGGAGCTTAGTGAGCGCGTCGAAGACCTGGCGAGCCGCGTTAACGACCTGGAAGGAAAGGCCGACAGCAGCGTCAAGTCGCTGAACGCCTTGGTGGAGGACGTCGTCAGCAGGAGGCTGAAGGATCTGAAGGCAGACGCGCCGGGATGCACCACAACTTCGGCGCGACAACTTTTGAAGTCTTCCACCGCCAGTTCGACGCAGTGGCCAAGCACAACAAATGGTCACCAGAGGAAGAGGCCACGCAGTTAATAGCCAGCCTTCAGGGACAGGCCGCGGAAGTCCTGAACGCAGTACAGAAAACGGCGGCGACCAAGAATATCTGGGAGGCCCTGGAGAATCGTTTTGGAAACCACCGCTTAGCCGCAGAGTACCACAGCTAGCTAAAGGCAAGGTCACAGCAGCCAGGGGAGACGCTGCAGGAGTTCGCCCTGGCAGTTGAGCAACTGGCTAGCAAGGCCCTAGACGACCTACCACCAGAGTTCGTATCCCGGGAAGCTGCCTATACATTTGCTGACGGGGTACGAGACACGGAGATTCGTCAGCGCCTAATGCTCGGCGATTACAAAACTATCCACGAGGCGCTAACGGCAGCATTAAGGATGGAGGCAGCCAAGGTGACAGCTATCAAGACGTCGAGAACGAGGAGCGTCCGCTACACCGGAGACACAAGTCCAGCCGAGGAACGCCGGCGAAGACTTAGTGGCCTGTGTTGGGGATGTGGACAGCCGGGACACCTGGAGAGAGACTGCCCACACCAGGAAGAGCAGCCGGAAAACGAGTAAGGGCCGTCGTGGAGAGGCGCACGTTGGCGCCATCACCACCATCCCCTCGAGTGACACTGCGCGCCGTCAGCCGGCATTTGGATGACAGCCTCATTGCGGACGGTTGGGTGGAGGGGAAACCGTGCCGCGTGCTCGTAGACACAGGGGCGGCCGTGACCATCATCAGACCTGACGTGGCCAAGGGTTTGCTGACGAGGAAGCCTAGCTGACCATACCAGCTTGTGACGGCATTGGGGGACACCATGCCTGCTAAAGTTGACCTTGGGAAGGAGTGCCGTACGTCTGTGGGTGTTCGTCGCAAAGGTGGCTGAGGAGGTGATACTGGAATTGGATGTCCTCAGGAGCCACAAGGCGACGGTCGACGTCGGCAGGAAGGTCCTGCGGCTCAACGGAGAAGAGGTTATACTCCGTCAACCTGAACAGCGCCTTGGAATCTGCAGGATCGTCTTGAACGAAGACGTGGTTGTCCCCGCGAGGAGTGAGGTGCTAGTGACGGCGCGACTGGAAAGCCAGAGAACCAGGAACATGATGCTGGACCTGAAGATGCCTGTACTATGTGTACCCAGGGCATTGCTCCTGTGCAGAGAGGAGGTGCCAGTGAGACTGCTAAATCCAACGGACACCGATCACGACGTCCAGGCAGGGACGGAGTTCGGAATGTGCGAGCCTGTGGTAAGCGTAACACCAATCGACAAGACACAGGAGCCGGTACCGATGCAACACCTGGGGCCCCGGCTAGAAGGCTTACTGGAGAGAGCGGCCGACTACCTGACTGCAGAACAGCTGGAGAAAGTTCAACAACTGCTGAGATGTTACCAGCGCGTCTTCAGCCAAGGTGATATGGACTACAGCCACACGGACAAAGTGCTTCACCGCATCGACACCGGGGACGCCCGGCCTATTCGGCAACCACCTAGATGCGTTCCACTGGTGAAGCAAGGGGTAGTGCGAGACATGCTGGAGGACATGAGATCCAGGGGAGTGATTGAAGAGTCTGACAGCCCTTGGTGTTCCCCTGTAATGTTGGTGACAAAGAAGAACGGCAAGCTACGCTTCTGCGTGGATTACAGGAAGCTGAACGCTGTCACCCGGAAGGACTGTTTCCCCTTACCCCAGATTGACGACACCCTGGACACGCTAGCTGGTGCACAGTGGTTCTTGACCCTGGACCTGAAGTCGGGCTACTGGCAGGTAGCTCTAGACCCAAGAGACAAGGAGAAGAGCACATTCTCGACAGGCCAAGGGCTCTGGCAGTTCACAGTTATGCCCTTTGGCCTCTGCAATGCACCAGCTACCTTCCAACGCCTCATGGAGTCAGTGATGAGAGGACTGACCTGCCTACTATACCTGGACGACATCATCATCGTCGGTAAGACTTTTGAAGACAACTCGAGAATCTGAGTAAGGTGCTACAGAGATTGTAGGCGACAAACTTGAAGCTGAATGCGAAGAAGTGCCAGCTCTTCCGCAAGGAAGTGAACTACTTGGGCCACATAGTCTCAGCAACCGGAGTGGCCACAGACCCGGAGAAGACACAGGCTGTGAGAGATTGGCCTCGCCCAAAGAAAAAGAAAGAGTTGCACAGTTTCCTGGGGCTGTGCAGTTATTACCGACGCTTCATGAAGGGGTTCTCCAACATTGCGAAACCCCTCACCCGCGTGACAGAGGAACACCAGCCGTATGTGTGGACGGAGGACACCGAAGATGCTTTCCAGCACCTGAAGAAGACCCTGTGCAGTGCTCCAAGTTTGGGTTTTAGACACAGACGCCAGCGACCATTGCATTGGAGGCATCCTATTGCAGATCCAGGACGGCCATGAGCCTACTACAGCAAGACGCTATCCAAGGCAGAGAAGAACAACTGCGTCACCCGGCGAGAATTACTGGCGGTAGTAAAGACCTTGGAGCACTTCCAGAAGTACCTGTACAGTCAGCCATTCGACCTGAGGACTGACCATTCCACCCTAACCTGGCTATTGAGCTTTAAGAATCTGGAAGGCCAGACAGCACGTTGTGTCCAGAGGCTGCAGGAGTACGACTTCACCTCAGAACATCGCAGAGGGAAGAGCCACGGTAACGCAGACGCTATGTCCCAAAGACCCTGTCCAGAAGAGTGCGGCCAATGCACAAGAGTGGAAGAGAAATAGCGTGCCGCAGCAGTCCGAGTAGTCACGGCAGTGCCTGCGGATGGCTGGGATAGCGCAGGCCTGAGGAGGGAGCAGCTGGCGGATGCAAACTTGGGGCCACTTTTGAGGGAAGTGGAGGCAGGGACAAGACCGACCTGGGAGGACATCGCACCGAGGAGCACCACATACATGTCGCACTGGGTCCAATGGGACTCGTTGAAGATCAGAGAGGGCGTGCTGTTCTAGGTATGGGAATCACCCGATGGGAACACGCAGAGAGAACAGTTGGTACTTCCCCGGACTAAGGTCCCGGAAGTCTTGGACGAAGTGCACGCCGGTACTTCTGGAGGACACCTGGTAGCGAACCGAACGATTGACAAACTACAGCAGCGCTAATACTGGCTGAGGCTCCGAGCAGACGCTGAGAGATGGTGCCGTCAGTGTCATGTGTGCGCGGCGAGTCATGGCCCTCAGACTAGGAGCCGGGGTTGTATGCAGCAGTACAACGTCTCGGAGCACCATTCGAACGGATCGCCGTTGACATTGCTGGACCGTTCCCAGTGTCCGGAGGTGTATGCCATCCCAAACCAAGAGGCAAAGACAATCACAGACTGCCTCGTGGAGCAAGTGTTCTGCCGATTTGGGGTGCTGAGCTACACAGTGACCAGGGTACCAATTTTGAGTCCAACCTAATGAAGGAGGCACTACAAAGGCTTGGGGTGAACAAGACCCGCACGACGCTTCTACATCTCCAGTCGGATGGCATGGTCGAAAGATACATCAAGAGCTTAGAGGAACACCTGAAGAAGGTCGTGGCCAGCCATCAGCGAGACTGGGACGTCAAGGTGCCACTGTTCTTGCTGGCCTACCGCTCGTCTACACACGACACAACTGGGATGACGCCAGTCAGCTTAATGTTCGGCAGAGAGTTATGCCTTCCTTGTGACCTGGCTTTTGGAAACCCTCCGGAAGCGAAACAGCCAGTGACCGAGTATGTGGAGATCCTGGTGGACCATCTCCACAACATGCACAAGATGGCTCGCCAGAACATCCAGAAGGCGAGCGACCGCATGAAGACCCAATACGACAGGCAAGCCAACAGCCAAGGGTTCCAGCAAAGTGACCTGGTCTGGTTGTACCGTCCTACCCGGACCAAGGGATGCTGCCCGAAGCTTCAGCAGCCATGGCAAGGACCGTACCAGGTGGTGAAGAAGGTGCATCCAGAAGGTGCCCCGAGGAAAGATGTTGGTGGTACACCTGGATCACCTGGCCCACTACGATGGTGCTGTTCGGGATGACCAGCTTTGAGGAGGGAGCAGTGTTACTCAATAGGCGTACTTGCAGTCGGCTACGGGAGAGGGTGGCCGATGGAGGGGGCATGTGGCATCGGGACCGCAACCTCGCCAGTCATCTGGCGCCTGCGGAGGCGTGACAGGTTGGAGAGAGGGGAAACCATGGGGTGGCTGAATCTTTGTTCCCCCCTCCTCCTGCCGCCTGAAAGAATGCGAAATCTCAGGAATATCTCCCCTCTCCACAGTAAGGAATTCTCTAGAACCATTTAGTCACCTATAAATAGAAGCATGATGCGACCAAGAGTTAGTTCTTGGCGAGCAGACGGAGGAGTGCTGTGCTAGTGAACGGACTGGAAGACTGTATGTGCATCGGAGGGGTTGTGCGTAATTGCGAGTGTGGGATGGACCTGTGACAGACGAACTGAATTGTAATTGTGTGCTCTACGTAATTCTATGTAATCGGCAAGTGTTCCAACTGTAATTCGGTGGAAATAAAGAACATTTTGAGTTTGTGCAATTTTACTTTTAATTTCACGAACCCACAAAGTCACAGTATTATATCATTTGACAAACTGATAACAATTGATGGAAATTAATTATTCCTCCACACTAGCCATGTATAGGCTATCTACCTATCGCAAAGATGTTCATCTCCATCTCCATTTGAATGTCCACTGACCTCTAGTGTAGGGAGATACTCCAATTCTGTAGTGATTCTACTTTCATCTACTGTTAATTCACTAGCTCAAGATCTCAGGGAAATGAAGAGAGAGGCAAGGCACTATGCGTTCATCTTATGCGAGTATTAATAAACATCTCTGCTATGTTCATCTGATGCAGCTATTGCTTATGTTGCCAACTTACTCTGAATTTCTTTATGCTATAGTTAAGAGCTAATTTCTTGTAGCATCTAAGAGTAGCGTGTTGAAACTCTATGCATAATATCCAAATAAAGAAAAAGAATACATATATGCACACTGAGGGCTAGAAAATTATTGGGAAAGTGATTGAAGGACATGATGAAGATTCTGAAGCTACAATTAAGAAACTTCACAAACAGGTGCTAAATCTAAGTTTAATGGGTAAAAAGTGTATTCTGCTATCTGAGAGAGGGAGAGAAAGACTATTCATTCCATGATGTCAAATGATTTTAATAGGTGTGTGAGACAATATATTATATATGACTTATATTGTTAAGAAGCTTGTTGCTACCATCAGTAATTTGATACGATGAACACACAGTTCCTTGCCTTGCTCCTTCATTCCCCCAAGATCTTAAGCTAGTGAATTAACAGTAGATGAAAGTATAATTACCACAGAATTGGAGTATCTTCTTTCACTAGATGCCAATGGACACTCAACTGATGGAGATGTAACATCTTTGAAATAGATTATTGACTGAGTGAAAACTTTGTAAATGAAACTAAAGTGTCATCCACTCATAATTTCATTTTAAAATTTTTTACTATTTATAATAATTAAAAACTTCATAAACTTAGATGCACATATGGAGCCCTTTTAGATAGATTTTTTTCATAGGTGGAATGCAAAATGTTTTATCTCCAGGTATTGTGACAGCGAAAAAAAAGATAGTTTGAATTCATACAATGCACTTACTTCAACATTATAGCCTGAAGGAAAGTTAAGGCCTAGCTCTCTCAAAGTTACTGCTACATCTGAAGGAGTACCATCAGTTCTACGGTTGATGAAAGCAACAGCATATGAAAAGTAGTTCTGGTACACTGGAGTGATAGGCCTAGCCCAGATTTCAATGCCATTGTGCTGCAACAAGAAGAGCAAATTAATAGCTCAATTACACATCCTTGCCAGAAACATTACTTGGACACACAGTAACACTGCTTCTTTAATTTCACATTAATAAATAAATAAACATGCAAACAAATATATTTGAGCCTGAAAAACTGTTTTAATGTTTTTGTTGAAATGCATAAACATTTTCTTTGGAATACAGTACTTTTATAATCATTTAGACTAAATCCTTCACTAAAATGGTTTAAATGACCATCACTGAAGCGACATGTGATTTGGAAAGAACAAAAACTCTGCTCTGCTATGGAGAGTATCAAATCAATTCCCAGTTCAAATTAATGGAATGCAATTACACAGCTAATCTCTGTTACATATAACCTTGCCCCGCTGAAATGTATCACTCCGCGTTTAACTACCTTCCCCCTCACCCTAATTGGCTAATGCTTTCGCACCATAGGCCATAGGCGGTGCCTTCCCGTAACATTTAAACCTGCAGTAAACGTCGTAATAATTGCCGGGAAGATAAAATCATACAAATAAGGATATGAAGGCATGCAAAAATACAAGTTTATAATGAACTGAGCAAATTGAAACAGAATGACTGAGCAATGAAACTGAAAGAGTTTATAATGAAAGGCCTTTGGCCTTTTCCACTGGGATGTTTTAAACCAGCACACATACCTTTCAAAAATGCTTGTCTTTCAGTCTTAAAAGTCATGTCACGCCATACCTTACTTTTCGTGTGTTCTTCGTGTATATTTTGCGATTTGTATCTCGGTGCAGTCTGGTTGTCCTTAAATAACGTCTTCGACACACAAAAATATCGCCTCTGTCTTTTAGCACATTTTTCTTGCCTCTTTTTTCATTCACAAATCCCAGCTGTATAAGCAATCTGCTAAAATTTGGTGAATCTGCATCCTCATTTACAGCAGATGAGTTCGTTTCTAAAGAAAAACTACACACAAGACGATGCACAACACTTTTCACGTATTTTCTCTGAGCACGCACTTTTGTTTATTCCTGCTTTTGCCTGGAGTGGTAAGTTTTCCTGTTTTCTCAGTTTCATGTCGTGATGTTCCTATGGATCTAAAACTCACACCTGTAACTTCAGAGCACAGCTGTTCGACTTCTCTCACTGACAAAGACGGATTCTTCTCTGTGAGTGCATTAAACACATGCAACCCAATTCTTTTTTCGCCTGTTTGTAAATAATTATCCTTGCGATACTTCAGCGAAAAACTGGCGGTAGACTCTGCCATTATACATATAATAAGTACATGCGCAATAAACGATCAATAAAATAATTTAGCTCTCGCACTCTCGAATGGCGATATATGACTAATCCAGTTCAAAACAAGGTCAGTGATAAAAGTCATATAAACAAATGTCACCACTACCGCTAAATCACATGCTATCGTGCCATGTGCTTGAGAGCAAAGGAACCTCCTCTTTACTTCGTTTAAGAATTAACATGCATTTCAGATAAAACAACTCTGTTGCATAATATATTTAATTCAAACAGTTACGAAAATATAAATTTGACAATTCTCTTCCAACATATAATGATATATCACCATGTTAAATAACAAACTAATTTTTACTGTACGACAGTCATTACCACAACAGCAGCCATTGAGAGGTGATTAGGTCACGTGACCGTTAAGAGATACTGGGCAAGCTTACGTGAAACAAGGTATAGCAATTAAATTCAATATCCGTGTGCAACATGCTGCAGGGTGTGACACTTAAAACTGCCCGTTAGCTCGAATGCACAAAATGAACATAAAATGTAATATAATGCACTGAATATGACTATTCACCTTCACAGTAGGTGCTGACAATGTAAATCAGGTGTGCAGACTGATGCTTCTGGAAGCATTTTGAAACGATACTGTAGGCTGCCATTTTGCAATTAATTCCTGTATGGTGCTTTCTTCTGGCAAAGAATGTCCTGGAAATTTCTTGTGAAACAAATTCTTTGTCTTTATAAAAGATCCAGTGCGAATAAAGCTTCAACATTGGCAATATACTTGGATATTGAACACATCATCACATACATGGCTTCACACAACAATGCCTTTTTCTGAACTGGTTTCGACAAGTTTCACTGGTTGTGCCTGCAGCCCTTAAACTGACAGTTACGTGTGTTGACCCCGCTCAACATCTCATTTCTTGGTAGGAATGTAGTTAATTTAATTGTTGCCAAAAATACAGTATATGATTGTAACCATGTAACGATTGTAAATAATGCAATATACCATAATATTATGACAGGTCAGTTTTATGTATCGACCCTGTATTTATAGATACAATCTAATAAATGTACGTTGTGGTGAAAAATGATATTAAACATCACGTAGCAAAACTCAATGTTCTATCCAAGAGGATGTTCTGTCATTGCGATCGTACATTGACAGAGCATTATAAGCCTATTTCATTTTTCCTGTTGGATAAAGTTTGTCTCTGCACAAGTTTACAGGTAAAAAAAAAAAAAAAAAAAAAAAAAAAAAAAAAAAAAAAAAAAAAAAAAAAACTACTACTTAATATTCCAATATACACAGCTCAAAATGCATGTAAATTTGAGAATATAAAAAATTATTTAAAAAATGGTTAACACCTGCCTTTTTTTTTGATAAATAAATAGGTTTTAATAAGACTGCATTTTCCTTGTATTAAACTTTTATTTCTTCAGCTCTCTGAACTCCTTAGTGCCTGGTAGCATTTTTATACAGGTGTTCTATTAAGAATTTGGATGTTTTTAATGGCTAATTTTTTAATTTCATATTACACTACGATAAAATAGAAGTATTGATAGCTCCTTTAATTGTAAAAGTACTAAATGGATTCAATAAAACTAAAGGATCCCCTCCCTTGTGAAAAAGAAGCAAAATCCATACATCTGCAGTCAAATGTAAGCCTGACAGCATCCAAGCATGCCATCAATTGGTTCTTTATCCTGTACTTTATCGTACACTGCAGTTGCCAGGACTTGAAATAGTGATGTTTGGCTTCGAAAGAATGTTCAGTCTACTTATGTTTCATCTTAATACTCATGGCTAATTCAATTATGTTGGTTATGTTGTCTGTGAAAGCTGGTTTAAGAATTAGAGGAAGAATGCCATATAGTAAAAATTTTGACAGTAAGGCTTAAGGTTTTTCCAGTTTCACTTCATGTTATATTTAAATAAATATGAATTAAGTGTCAAATCCATTATGTCCCATCATCTCTCACACACATCCTGTATCTAAATTAACCATATAAACACTCACCTTATATATTCTGCGACCCTGTAAACCCAAAGGATCTTGATCCACAGCAATTATTTTCCTGTTTTGTAGGATTGCTTTGTACTCTGGTCGTATTGTTCGCAAATCCACCGACATAAGCAGAGGAGCTGCCAGGATCGCCCATAAAGCCATCTGTGTCTTGCTTTGTTCATAGCTGAGACCAAAGTTACCTATAATCAGCTAGAAAGGGAAAATAAATATTTAGCATTTTGTTGCCAGTTATTGTATTAACAATTTTAGTACTCCAAAGATAATAGTATATATTTCTAACCAAACTTTAGGAGCAGGAACATTGAAATAAGGGGATATTTTATATGTTATTGGAAGTAAAACAAAAGAAACTGCTAGGATAATGCACATTGTATCAGTAAAGAATAACTTTCAGATTTTTACCTATTCTTTGCATTGCAAACCTCTCAAATGACAGATTTATTTATACTGACATTTACATCATCTAAATATGCCAGCCAAAGTATGTTAGATCTTAGTTTTGCTATGCTATACACATCAAAGATATGATTATTTTTCTGTTCTGTTGTTAGCACATACCTTGCAACAATATTTTTAGAAACAATCTGAAATTGCCTACCTCTGTAGCATAGGTAACAAAGTGTGTCTCATGTTTAAGAGGTCCCATATTGTGTAGTTGCACTTCAACTACATTATGATATATATGAATTTAAAAATTATTTCAATTTACCAGTCAGAGCATGAAAGATTCTTCCCCCAGGTTTTTGGCTTGGATCAATGTCTTTTTCTAAATCATGTTGATTTTTCTAAAATAAAATAATGGTATCTTTCTTTTTTTATATTCTGAATTTAATTACTAATCTTTGACAAAAAAATTATATAACACAAATTAAATTAAAATTTCTTATATAAAATTACCCACTCAATTATTTTAATTAAATGATGGAAATTAATCATTTCTTCACACTAGCCGTACATAGGCTAAGGTTGTTGATAGAGTCAACATGAAAAATTCAATGCCATGGCTGGATTTGAACCACGGATCTCCTGGTTTCCGTCCAGTCGCTCTAACCCATTGAGTTACCATGGCCAACGTGCCGTCCTGACATTAAATTCTCTATTTGACTCATATTTCCCCGGTAGACTACTAGAGGCTATCACATTCGAGATACACCGTTTGTGGCAACTTGAGTCCCAGGCTCCATCATTTAACTTATTATTTTAGTTAATTGATGGAAATTAATCATTTCTTCACACTAGCCGTACATAGGCTAAGGTTGTTGATGGATAGAGTCAACACGAAAAATTCAATGCCATGGCCAGGATTTGCACCACGGATCTCCTGGTTTCCTTCCAGTCGCTCTAACCCATTGAGCTACCATGGCCAACCTGCCGTCCTGACATTAAATTCTCCATTTGACTCATATTTCCGTGGTAGACAACTAGGGGCTAGTCGCTCTAACCCATTGAGCTACCATGGCCAACATGCTGTCCTGACATTAAATTCTCCATTTGACTCATATTTCCCCAGTAGACCACTAGGGGCTCTCGCATTTGAGATACACCGTTTGTGGCGACTTACTATCGTAAGTACTTGAGTCCCAGGCTTCATCATTTAACTCTTACTATTTTAGTTAATTGATGGAAATTAATCATTTCTTCACACTAGCCATACATAGGCTAAGGTTGTTGATAGAGTCAACCTAATAAATCCTATGTCATGGCTGGGATTTGAACCACAGGTCTCCTGATTTCTGTCTGGTCGCTCTCACTATGAAGAGTCTGTAGTGTTTAACAGGAAAATGTATGCGTCAGTTCGAAAATTTAGTGTCATGATGTCGAGCTGGCCATGGTGGTTTGGTGGGTGAGAGCGACTGGACGGAAACCAGAGGATCTGTGGTTAAATCTCGGCCATGGCATTGGGTTTTCCAGGCTGACTTTCTAGTCTATATGCTTTTTGGCAGACCTTTTATTATATTATTTTATAGGTACTAACAATGTATGCATATACTAACAATGTCTAACAATGTCTAACAATTATATTAAAAATATAATACAATACAATATTCAGCTATTATGCTCAATATTTTAGGTACTATAAATTAACCCAATTAATTTTTAATTATTTTGTGGCACTGCACTATAATACATTTTTTTTGCTCTTTTTTACTATTTATAAATTTATGCTTCTTTGCAGCAATAAGGATTCTCCAGCTAAAGACAATTTTCCATTCAGCTGTGCAAGATTATGAAGTAATCCAATTGTAGCCATTACTGGGAACGAACTGTTATTCTGCATTAATTCTGTCCAGTGGAAAACAGTCACATAATACACTTCAGGTAATATATGTGTGGAAATTAGAAAATCTACAGTGAGTAAAATCTTATTCAAATCTGTGCCAGGTATTACACACAATAACAGCAATGTTTTTTCCATGTTTCAAAATTTGGGAAAAGTTTGATACCTTATAAAGTAAATGTGGAAGAGAGATCATTAAGAAGGAAAATGCATATGAGGAGTGTTTTTTCAAAACTCGATAGAGCACAAATTTTGAGAAAATGAGTTATATATGGGATAGGGTGTTTTCAATGCCACCAATTGGTCTGTGAAATCAGATTTTGCATCACTTGGTACTTACTGTGTATATAACATGATCAATTATGAGCATTTTTTATAACTCGATACAACATATGCACAGCATTTTACAAAATTCGATACAGCACAGTCTAAATGAAAAGATTTGCCAACTGTCAAGACCTGTCACTGAGCTGAAATTTAATTTTCAATATTTTGCCTGTCTGACCTTGCTTTCCTGGAATTAAATGCTACACAAAAACCATATCATTATTTCAAAGACTTCCCGTGGCTAAATAATATAGAGAATCATTTATTTGATATTATTGCCACACTTTTCTGATTCAAAGGGAAGAGAATGAAATACTACTTGTCATGTGGTTTATATCAACATCTGTTGTCACATACTCTTTCAAAACCTTTTATCAACACCGCTCTCAAAGCAGCTTTACAAAGACCTAACAATCGAACGTGTTCCACATTCAGGATAGCACGGCATTACTGCAACATAGGCCATTGTTTGAAACCATTGTTTATCACACAGTAAAGAATGTTACGTTTTCTGAATCACTTCTACGACTGTGTCACTAGTGTTATGTACATAGATTGAACCAGTCTCTCGCAAGCACAAGCTAAGTCATGGACAAAAGTACAGAGTTTGATTCTCCAGTGACTGAATCTGATGGTGGCAAGAAAAATAGAACAAAACATCTTGTTCAAGCTACAAACCTAATTATAAAGAACCATCCATAAAATGTAATCATGGAATTCAAGATTATCCATCGAAGTCAATAAAGAGGGAAAGTAAGGAATGCAGAATAGGAGATCTGACATATTGTTGCCAGGTCATTGTTGATTGGAGGCAGCGCGGGTAACAAGATCGAAGAGACGGCAGTGCAGTGTGGAGATGGAGGCTTGCCAAGATGGTGGGGGGGGGGGGGGGGACAGATGGATTTGGCAAGAGTTCGCCTTTGTTCTAGGGTCTCGATTGTTTGAGAAATTTCTGGTGTGTTAGAAATCGATAAAAAGGTAGTCTGCCTGAAAGAGACAGTCAGTCTGTAATTGAACGCGTGCGGGTAAGCAGCTGTGTTGGTTGACCTGTATGTTACATTGTGTATGTGAACAGTGTATTGCTACGGAAATAAAGTGCAAATTTTTTTGTGTTTGTAACCTGGACTTTTTATTTCACGAACCCACAAAGTCACAATATGAAGAATTAATGATTTCCATAATGAAGTAAAACATCTAAATAAAGTGGACCAAGACAAATTCCTGCTTAAATATATGACAATTAATTCTACAAAATGAAGGAAAATGAAGAAAGAAAATTATAAGAGAAAACAATCAGTGAGTATTAAATATAGCATCAGAAAGAAAAATGGAGATGTTTTACTAATCTGTGCTGCAAGTTTTCTGGGAATAGCAGGATGTCTAATGATAGACTGTCCCTCCTTGCAAGAAAATTTTATTCTACCGGAAATTCACCTAAAGAAAATCGAGGAGGGGATAGAACTGGGAGAAACTTTCTTTTGTGTGATGCAAGAATATTTTCTAAGCCCAAAGGTGCACGTATACACAAGCAGACAACCTGCAGGTTCTCGCGTTGCAGCCAACATGAGAAAGATATATAACACTTGTAGCCAACCTCTGCAAAAAAATGCCCCAGACATCTGTTCTACACCGGTGCAAAAAGACATGTGGATGCAATTAGCGCAGGTCAGTTTTGGAAAATACTGACCATGTTTCCTTTCAGGTTTTATTGCTTTACAAAAGTAGGCTTGCTGTCCAGCAAAAGTACCTAATGTACTAAATCCTTTCATGGAAGTGTTGAAAACAGTGTTGTTGTATAAATTAAATTTATTGGTTGTCGATTAATGACACTAAACAACACTTACTTTTAAATTTTCCCGGAACTAGTTTCAGAGGCCTTACCTCTATCTTCAAGGGAAGGCCTCTGAAACTAGTTCCGGGAAAATTTAAAAGTAAGTGTTGTTTAGTGTCATTAATCGACTCCCAATAAATTTAACCTAACGTACTGTTAGAAGAGAAGGTGGTTGTTCTGTGCATTCTTCAAATATTTAAGATCGTTCAATACGTTGTTGAAAATCGGAAAATGGCTCAACAAATCAGTAAAATGTATGAGTTCACGCACTGTTTTGTACTGGTTTGACTACTGCCATAAAGTGTGCATGATCCACATCATTGAAATCGACGAGTGCAAAATAGGACAAAGCAAGTTTCATCGTGGGCGCGTCGTAGAGGGCAACTGGATTCTGGAAATGATCGACATGGAAACAAATGAGGTGTGGATAAGATATGCCCCAACAACAGAAGGGAATACAAATATGCTCTACAGTCTAACTGCAGAGCACGTAGTGTTCACCAGCACCATTCACATCGATGCCTGGTCAATGTCAGGGAACCCGATACTATGGGTTGATGCCTGGAGGGTTTGCTGTGCACCTCGCAGTGAATCACTCAGTGCACTTTGTCAACCTAGTGACAAATGTGCATACAAATAACATAGAGTCACACTGGCGAGGACTATGGCATCGCCTAACAAGGGGCAGCATTCGTAAAGACAGTATGGATATTTGAGTTTGATTTATGAGTCACTATGTTTACACTCAAACTTCACTTACTTGTTTGAGTGTAAACATAGTGACTCATAAATCAAACTCAAATATGAAGAATACTTCACTATTAATATTGCTTCTGCTTTTAATATTTATGACAGTATGGATGTTCACAATTCTGAGTATTTGTGGCAGAATGACTGCAAAAACTTTGTGTTAGTTTGTGTTAGTTTGCTAGATAGAGTAATTTAGGGACAAGTAAGACTGTTGGCAGTATTGTGTTCAGTGGAGAAACAAGGATAGTTTGGCTGCACTGAATTCTTTAATATGGCTACATATGCAGTAAGTAAACAAACAATAATGTTAAAAGAATGCCCTCCAGCACGAAATTGCACTAAAAAGAAATTATATTAAAAATCTTGGTTGTATATAAAAACATCAAAAAGTTTGAAGGACTTGGACAAGCATTGCTGCGTCACATATTAGAAAGAAGAGCCCAACATTTTATTCTACTGGGAATTCACCTAAAGAAAATCGAGGGAATAGAACTAGTGCAAAGGACAAGGAGCTTATCATTGATGTGAAAAATGATATTAAGAGCTAAAAGTGCAGTGAAAGCCACTACAGTAGATGAAAATCTTCAAGGAGCTACGTATTACTGGAACTAAATATTTAAAAAAATGTGGAAAATGTTTTGAAAACAGAGAGAGAGAGAAATCCACATGCTCTTTATCCAAATACAACTTTATTTTTTATAAATGTTTTAAACTCTCATTCAAGATACTGCATACTGATACATGCTCCACGAGCAAGATGGGACTAATTTCCATAAAGCATGAGACAGATTTGGAGAAAATATCAAAATAAGCTTACACATCACTTTGTATTCTTAAATTTTGTATTTATTAATTTAATAATTTTGTAACTGTTTATAAATGTCTATTATTTCATTAATATAAAAATGTTGATTTAGGGATTTAGGCATTTATTAAATTTGTATACTGTAAATAAAAGTAAATTATGAAGTAATGAAAATAAAATCAAAACATTAGATAATAAAAACACTAAAACTAGTAGCAAATAAGGTTCAGTCAAATTTGCTTGTTTCACAGTCCATGTTCTCTAAAGAATTTTGGGGGGGGGAAAAAAAAAAGGCATTTTTAACTGGTCAATACTATAAAAAATATGGTTATTCTCTAGGAGTTTTACTGTTGTCTCAAATTGTACCATGATAATGTTTAATATTGCCAAAAATAAAGTTTGTGTAATTGTAAGGTTATGTACTAGCATAAAAAAAGTATAATTTCTGTAAAAACATATTTTTGTCTTCTATCGAGTTTTGAACAAATGCTCCTCATATAGGTATATTCATAGGAAAACCAATCATTCCATTCATATACACACTCTAATTTAAACCTATTCTACTTAACTCAAACTAAATTTCAATAACATAGGATCCTTGTTATAAACAGCAGAGCCACAAACTGCCTTTTACTTCCATCTGTCACAGGGTTTTGGAAAAAAGGGTAACTAAGCTTTTGCCCAAAATTCTAGCTGTTGGCTAACCTGCAGAAAAAAATTGTAGAAAGTACAACTAACGGCCTTCTATGAGAATTTAAAGTATGACCCTACAGAAAGCATAAAAAGTTTATTAAATTTTAGATGAGTCGCATTTTTTACACATCTGCTTCACTTTCGTACGAAGCAGATGTGTAAAAAATGCGACTCATCTAAAATTTAATAATTTTTCGCTTCAATGTGGTGTTCCAATACAGTTGAATCTCGATACATAAAAAGTTTGTTGCTGCCACTGACAACATTGCCAAATGGAAGTTAAAGATAAAGTGTGCAAGTAATACATAGACATGCTGCAGAATTGGCTGCCAACTACAAGAACAGAGCAACAATCTGCATCAAGATAGCACTCCTCTACACTTCCTAAATATTTTCCAGAAAATATGAATACAAAATTTCCCCATTCTTGGACTGATTATCATGCTCTGGATGACTGGCTTCTCTCTTTTGGCTCCTAGGCCTTTCTCCAATCTGACTGCTTGTAATCCTTTGTTGAGGGGAAATATAAAATACTGTACTCCTATGTGCTATCAGCACATTTGGATGCTAAGACACTGTGGCATTGAGGGAAATGAAAAGCTGATGAATTAGCACAAGGAACCGTTTTCCCATTTATTTTACCACAACTGGCTCTAGCCCACCTCTATAGGAAGTCAGTCTCATATTCAGATCCTCGTGAGTTCGAGTCTCCATCAGGGTGAGTTACCTGGATGAGTTTTTACCAGGGTTTTCCCTCAACAGGAAAGATGAATGTTAGGTAACTCTAAGCTATATGGACCTGGACTCTGGGCTCATCTGAGCATCATTTTATCTCTTTCATTATTCATCTGCTATGACATGTTGGAAGATGTTAAAAAATACCATGAAATAGAATGGTAACTTATAAGGATAACATGCAAGAAAATAGCTGAAAACTTAATTTAAAAGCAACAACTTCAGCTAAGAACAATTACTACTTTTCTTACAGGACATGTTCCTGTGAGAAAGCTTCCAAATATGATACAACCTAGATTACATATTATGTAAGAGAGGAACTGAAACAATCCATAAAATAATGTGCTCTGGGAGGTCTTAAATCACAGAAGAAAATATATTTAAGAAAATATATTAGTATGTCATGAGACTGTACTCTTTGGTAAAGGATACAGGCATAAAGGATTGCATTATGACACAGGTAGCACAATAAACATATAGGCTGAAGTGTATTTAGAGTAAATGGCAAAAACCTATATTGGAATAGAAAAAATAAGACAAAATGTATGCCAGTACTACCTGCAAATGTACTTAAGATGGAGGATTACTGCAGCAGTAGGATCAGTTACACCAGACATGCTAATGTAATGATAAATAATGTATTTTCTTTGTTTTTAATTTACATCCCCAATGTTAAGTCATGTCGGACAATGAATGAAATGGGTGAAGTGATGCTCAAATGAGCCCAGAGTTCATAGAGCTTAGAGTTACCTGACATTCATCTTTTAAGATAAGGGAAAACCCCAGAGAAACCTTATCCAGGTAATTCACCCTGACCAAGATTATAACTCGGGATCTCTTAAATGTGAGGCTGACATGCTACCACCTACATTACCGAGGTGGGCAACAAAGTGCTACTTATTAGATATGTTCCAAGTGCAAACAATCAGATACCATATTCAAAATTTGTAATTTGTATATGTACTTCCACAGCACTTTTTTTTTTTCAATTTAAGTTATGATTCGTAATTCTATTGTACACTGCAGGGAAAATTAAGGGTTAGATACAAAGTAGTGATAACAATGCTGTAACATAAAACCAGTGGGGTGACGAGCTGCCATCTGTGTTCACAAATCGAAAAATTGTTAGACGACTTTGTAAGTGAGTGGAGACAGAACTCTGTCACTCTACTGCAGTGTGTAGAACTGTAAACTTCAAAATAATAATACGACTGCCCTAACGTCATGTTTACAAAGGTAGAGCAACATTCTTGGCTCAAAACTAAAGTGGCAGGAAGTTGGAGTATGCAAGAATGTTTTCAGGGACGGCATGAAGCTTGTGGTAGTGCAGCATTGCCATACAGCACAATGGCACGATGGATTAAAGCGTTCAGAGGAGGCAGAGAAGATGTGAAGGATAACCCCTGTACAAGACGACCCCACATTCAACTCCTTGCTTCCTTGTTGGATGTTGATTACTGATGGAATGTGTATGAGTTGGCAGCAAGAGTTGCCACAAAACTGTGCTTCACATTCTGCATGACATTCTGGGTTACCGAAGATGAATCATCACTATGGATGATAACTGGGTTCACTCATAAGAACCACAATTGAAATGCCAATTCAGTGAATGGAGGCATCCTGGTTCTCCTTGTCCAAAGAAAAGTGTGCGCTACACAAAGTGCTGTGACAGTTATGTTCATTGTGGCTTATGACAATGATGGGATAATACTGTATCACACTGTACCACCAAGGGTGATGGTAGCGCTGCCTATTACTGAACATTCCTGCACCACCACCTTCGTCAGCGTTGAGGCGAAAGTGACATTTCATGGAACGGTACCCCCATCATTCATGACAATGGAAGATGCCACACTGCTGTTGCTGTCCAGGATTTCTTGTGACGATGGCAATGGGAGATTCTAGAACACCCATCGAACTTGCCTGATATGAGTCCCTGTGATTATGATCTCTTTGCAAAATGAAAGAACCACTGCGAGGGATCCGGTAGCAAACCAGGGATGAAATTATCCAGGCAATAGGATGGTCACTATGGGACATCAACAGAAATAAACATGCATATGGTATATGACACCTTCCAAACTTTTGACAAAAGGTCATAAATAACAGAGGCGATTATATTGAAGGTGTGCAACTGTAAGTACCTGTTAATAAAGGCATTTCAGAGAAAAAATGACGTTTCATTACTCTTATCCAACTTTGTACATAACTTTAAAACCCCTATAATCATAATCTACAGATCCTATAGAGAAGAGAGTATTAATACCTAAGAGACAACTTAAAATATGCACTTATATTAGCTGCATACAAGCTTTAATCCTATATTAACTGCAGTCATACCATATCAGGATCATTCCAATGTCCAGGTCCTGCATTGGGAACAATGGTATCTTGATTATTTCCATAGTAGTCTATAATGCTCTCCAGACTAGCCCATGAATCTTGGATGTCATCAAAGTTTCTCCAAAGATTGCAGTGCTCAATAATGGAACTAAAATTAGGCTGAAAGACGAAAATAAGAGCAATTAAACACTTCAACACTTTACCTGAAGCTCAGACACAACTTTTGTCACTTTTCCCCCCCAATGTTTCAGTTACATTACAAGAAAGTGTGAAACTAATTTAACTAAACAAAATGATGGATAAATACCAAACATGGTAATAAACTTATTGGAAGTGGTACATAGTGAAATGAAAATATGAATTTGAGTAACACTGAGCCAAAATTAACACTTGAGCTTCATTTTCTCAAAAACAGCTCTAAGGAATAAAATAATGCTTTTGTAGCATTAACTTTCTCATAAATATTGTTTGTTACTGTTTAGAATTTTCAAATAGTTATGCTTTCTTTCATGTGCTAACTTGCTATTAGGCTTTTTCTTGTGTCATGGAAAGAGTGAAATTTGAAAACCATCACATAGTGACCCAGTTTTTAAAACCTGCTTATAAAAATATGTAAATAGTGAAGTATCAAAATGCACATAAATGTGCTAGGACTGTCATTTGCTAAATATTAAAATTTAGTGTAGTGTCAAAAAACAAAAGGATTTGAATGTCCCTTCAGTGCCATGAAAAAAAATGCCATGGTTCTTTAGTGTAACTATTATATTTTTTAAGTCTTAAAGATCATTAAGAATTATGAGTAAGAAATCAGCAAACAATCATGAGCAGCATCCAATATATTTTAAATAAATAACACTTAGTAGCTGGTATTTTTACATGTATTATTTTATTTGGGGAACAACATAGTCCGCCCCCACATGGTGTTCCCTGGGAAACGCTAAATGGACTACAATAAAGGCAGAGTACTGCTCAGTGCTATTTTGGAATGCTGGAGGAATGAACCAAAGCAAAAAGTGAGGACCTATAGGCTTTATATGGGAAGCCAGGGGTAAAATGACGCAAGTCAACTAATCCCCAGTGCCATTAGTCAACAACAACAACATATTTTATTTCAAAGATTCCTTAAGGGGAGCCAGAACGGCATTCTGAGGTAAAATTTTACAAAATGAATAATTGCCAAAATCTTCCCTGATGTTTGTAGAAGCGAATAAGGATATTTATTTTCCTGTCCCATAGTTTTAAGTCCTAACTAGACTCATTTTTAAAAGGCTGCACAGTGTGCCACGCCCCCTATTAGCCATTTGTAAATGTGTTCTCTCCTTGGTTGTAACCTTACTGAAGCTATATTCCTAAGTGCACACTTATTAGGAAAGGAAGTCCTTGTTTTTTCTGTTAATATTAATTGTGCATCTGATGTTAATTCTTCCATGCTTTGTTTGCGTAAGTTTTGAATTACTAAGTGTTGTTTTCAAGATGGGAAGAAGCAATAATTTTGGTGTAAGATATCGGCATGGGAACCAGCATAAACAATTTAAGTAATCACGATTACATAATAAAAGTTACAACCTCTAAAATAGAAAAAATGTAGTAACGCATGACAATATATTGACTTCGTCAAACCCAACCTCAAACATTGGCGATGAATGTGAAGTGAAAATTGGTTCAAGGAAAAAATTGATTTCTTCATTGTGTAATGGTAGTGATGAAATTTTAACTAAAGAAAATAATGATATTAGATCAACAAGTTTTCAGTTAGTAGATAATAGAAACTTTTTACAGTGTAAACTTTCTGAAAATGAAAATTGTCATATCAGAGAACACCAAGAAACGAAATGGATTATTAAGCTACATTATCACTCAGTTGCCAAAAGTGTAATAAAGAATATACATCTGAAACATCCAGAACTATTGAAAGTGGTGCGGAAGTAAATGTAAGGTTTGCTTATGGCTTCAGAAGCACTGGCAAGGGAATTGAGGCAGGTAAGACATTGGCTGCTATTCTCAATTTACCAGTCCCCCGCCGCCAAATTTAACAAATTAATAAATAATGCCATAGAGAAAGTCACCATGGACTCTAGGAAGAAGAGATGGAGTGAAAAACGAAAGAAGGAAGATACTGATGATGAAAAAGATGCAGAATATGGACCTGGGGAAATTCTGAGGTGTAGTTCCAACATAGCAAAACTTTAATGCTGATTTTCTGTTTTTTTTTTTTTTTAAACTTTGGGTGCGCTCATCTATAAAACTACTGCAGCTACCAGTCTTTTCCTGGAATTAAAGCAATATTTAAACTGTTTTTTAAAGGTACTTGTAGAAAGATATGTGAAAATTTGAATTTTTAAAAATAAACCTTGAAGTAAATTCGAGACATTTATTTAAAAAAATCACATATCCTTTGTTAAAACTTCAAAATAAGTTCTATTATTTTTAATGAATTGTGAAAGTGTTGTAAAATAACAACTAAAAGTTTCAAATTGATGTGCTGAATGGTCTTGAGCTAAGCGCAACAGAAAACTCATGTTAACATTGGTGAGATAGGCTGTTGCAGCTCCACTTAAAGAAAGGCTGCCTCTTTGATAAAGTACAATATAATATTATCAATAAGAACACAAGGAAATACTTGAACAGGGTAATAAAAACAGAACAAAGTCATACAACAAAACATATTAAGACAAAGTATTAATGTTATGATTAAAAAAATTTACACTAGATTATATTTGAGAGATTTTATGTACATGGTAAAGAGAATAAATATCACCGTCAAGTGTCTTGAAAATCAATGACACGAAACTATACTTCCCAATTCAGTGCATCCTAACAAGTAAGGTACACACAATGTGGAATACTGTAAAGAACAAAAAGCCATGCTTCACATAGGCAGAAGAAAATGGATACAGTAAAAGTGAATGGACTGCAATTATTAAATTGGAGGAATTGAAGCTTTTGCTTCAACCAGTATTGTAACAAACGGTTTGATTTATTTAATTTGGAGGAACTGTCAAGAATGGCAAAATTTTGGCAATATACTGTGCAATGATGAAATTTAAAACATTACATATTATTACATTTCGAAGTTTAAAAATATAATTTCAGTGCATGGAGATTGTCAAATGATTTAAAAATCTCTTATTCTCTTAGTATCTAAATTTCCCATTAAACTATTGCTGAGCAGAATTCAGTTTTAAGATCTAGAGAGACTCAAGGACCTCTGCCACACAAATTGTTTCTAAAAACCATTGCACACACTGAAAGGTTGAGAACACGTGTTGTACAGAATCCTTTTAATGTGTGCACCATTTTACATTCAACTTACTGCCATTCCTGCATAAATTTGGTAGACTGGCCAGCTGCAGGAATATATCATTGGTCGTCCAGTTCTGTTCAAATGATAGCCAAATTCTGGGTATCCTGTTAAAAAGAAAAATATACATTTTATTTATCGCATAATATCTATAATTTGATAACACTAAATCTAACTTTATTTTAAAAAGGGGATAAAGAGGGTCCGTCCAACTATAGACCTATATCATTACTGAAAACTTATCAAACATTTTGAGAAGGTGATGTTTGACAGGTTGGACAATTTCTTTGAACATAATATTCTAGTAAAAGAACAGTTTGGTTTCAGGAGAAGTGTACTGACAGTGTATTTTTCTTGGATGAGTAATTGTATAATATTATGTGTAGTAATATTAGTTCTTAAAATATTACATATTATGCTATATGTTTGGTGGTGATTAAAAAAAAAAAGAAAAAAAAAAAGCATGTTTTGATATATGGTGGTGGTAGTTAAAACATTTTATGCTGCTTTGGTGAGGGTTGTTTTCTGTATGACATGTTCAATGCTCTAGAGCACTGCTCAATGATAGGACCAAATGAACAAAACAAACAAACCAATCAAGCTGTAAACTGATCTACCTGGCCTGATTTGGAAAGGTGATTAAGACTTGAAAAATTCAATACTGTAGATTTTTGGTTCTGTATACCAATATGTACTAGGTTATGGCAAGATACTCATAAGCACACTAAATCTCATCTGATTCAAGCATCCTGGTAAACCATCAATTTGAACTCAAATATTACAAATATCACACCTCAAAGACAAGTTGTAATTAATGTGTAGTCTGAACATTTAAAACAAATGTTTATCTATATCGAGATTTATCTATATCGAGATTTATCAGGCACTTAAGATACAAAAATATTGATAAGTCCGCAATAGTAGCTCATTTCTGGTCTGAAAATCATGAAATTGAAGATAGCACCGAATTACTAAAATACGTACAAAAACATAGTGAACTCGTCATATGGGAGAGAATATACATAGAAAAACATAAAAACCAACGAATGAACTTTGAAATCCCGCCAGAAGAGAATCCCACATGTAGGTTCATCACTAAATCAACAGATGGCAGCAGCAACTCCAGAATTACTCACACCACTGGAACAAGCTTTAGTCGCATAAGAGCCGAAGATGCAAATGATGATTTGCGAAACGTCCTCAAAATAGGTACGTAAGTGAAGCAGATGTGCAATAAATATGACTCATCTATAAATTAATAAATGTTTATCTCTTTAAGCAGACAGAGAAATAGGCTTTTGCAACAATAGTTGGCTGAAGCTATACAAAAACAAATTATAGTGGCTAGAGAAAGTCATGTGAACTTAACACATCAAGGTTTTGCTTTCTCTACACACTTAACAGTACTCAAGTTAAAACTTTCGTATCAATATTTCACCACAAATATATGCTTTGTTGGCATATGAATATTATTTTACCAATTCTTCAACAAACTATTCTTAAAAATAAACTTTTTTCCTATCTTCCTTATGTTAACCCAATAACAGATGTAGAAATAGTTACATTACACACTTCCTTATAGATACAATGGCAAAATGGGAATATGGTAAACTTCAGCAGTTTAAGAGTTGGTAACTACATGATAGCTTTGAAATTTAATTCTTTTTGCATAATCATAAAGGGGAAAAAATGACTTCCTATTCCAGGAAAGTATAAGTATTGAAAAATTCAAACCCATATTATGGAATATATCACAAATGGTTAAACACATGCACACATGTTTTTTATTTTCTCAGAAATGGTTTAATGAGTTTGATTAAAATGCTTCATATTTACAATATTTATAGGAAAAAATTACATCCTGGATTTTTTGTGCCTTCATTCAGAAAGAATTTTGTACAGCTGACATTATAAAAATAGTTATACACAACAAATGCAGAACTCTTTAAAATACAAAATTTATTTAAGTAAACTTTTAAGATCATATATTTCCAACTTACTTTGAATTTTTCAATACTGTCATTTTTAAAGCAATCATTATTCAGTTATGATGTAATGGAAAGGGCACGGAATTTCAAGGCAGCAAATAGGTAGTAAATATTACTTTTATGTATACATCTTGTACTTAACGAAATATCTAATGAAAATTCTGCAAGCCTTTATCTTAATACAGGGTGTATATAAATGAATATCGGGATTTAAACTCTTTATAATATTTATTACATTAAACTTACAGTTATAAATGATATGTCAAATGAAAAAGCAACTCAAATAGTTTTGTTTGTTGGCACCCGTGCGCATGTGCGTGCAATGTTTCTGCTGCAATCCGCTAGACAGTGGTAGCAAAGATGGCGACTAGTAAACACAAAGCGTTTTGTGTTTTGCAGTTTGCAAAGACTGAATCTGTAGTTACTGTGCAATGTGTGTTCGGCATTAAGTTCAGCTGTGATCCTCCTAGTGATAATAACATTCGTAGATGGTATCATCAGTTTGAAAATACCGGCTGCCTTTGTAAAGGGAAGAGCACGGGACGACCAAGAGTAAGTGAAGAGAATGTTGAGCGAGTGAGAGAGTCGTTCACTCGTAGGCAAAAGAAATCAGTCCGGAAGGCTAGTCGTGAATTACAAGTTCCTGTGTCAACTGCTTGGAAAGTTGTAAGAAAATGCATACGGCTATGTCCTTACCGTTTACAGTTATTACAGGCTCTAAAGCCGACAGACCATGGATTACGTGCCAACTTCGCAAACAGCATGTTTCATGACAATGACGATTTTATGGATCGTGATGTCTTCAGTGATGAATCGACCTTTCACCTTAGTGGACATGTTAACACACATAAGGTGCGCATCTGGGGCTTAGAACATCCTCACGAGATGGTACAAATATAATGAGATTCCCTTAAAGTGAATGTTTTTTATGTCATATCCTGGTGAAAAGTTTATGGACCTTTCTTTATTGGTGATCCTACTGTAACTGGCACTTCTTGCCTTGATACATTAGAGCAATGGCTCTTTCCTCATTGGAAGAAAATGAGCCAGAGAACTTCATTTTCTAGCAAGATGGTGCGGCATCTCACTGCATAACGAAGTATGCGATTGGTTGAGCGTCACTGTACCCGAGCGCTGGATAGGCTGCAATGGCCCTAATGACAGGGCTTGCTATGCATGGCCTCCATGTTCTCCTGACCTAATGCCATGTGATTTTTACCTTTGGACTTCATCAAGGATTGTGTGTACGTGCCTCCGCTACCTGCTGACCCCCCTGAATTAAGAAACCAGATTGAAGCAGCTGTTGCTACAATTACTGAATACACACTTATCAACGTTTGGGAAGAACTCGGCTATAGACTTCATGTGTGCCGTGTGACAAAGGGTAGTCACATTGAACATTTATAAGGTTCTTGGTAAAACGGTTTGAGTTGCTTTTTCATTTGACATATCATTTATAACTGTAAGTTGAATGTAATATATATTATGAAGATTTAAACCCCAATATTCATTTATATACACCCTGTACAAAGTAGACAAATACATTTTACAAAAATACCTTGCAAACAATGTGGGTTGAGAAAGTCACTGAACTAACACAATTTTCTTCTTTTTATACACCTTTCTATCAACATAACCAATTTAGAAAAAATGATTTTTAAATAGTAAAAATGTGAGGCAAATTGGAGCAAATATGGAAAAAGGGCATTTAGGTATGAAAATAAATAGTGGAATTTTACTTTTCCATTATACATTTACCAGAATGTTAAAAATAGGGTTCTTCACTTAAAACCTAATGGAGCGCATGGCATTTCGCCTCTCCCGTGACCTTGCTGGATTCCCCCTTTACCAGCTACTGTTGTGTGCAGTGCAATGATACTGGGCCTCTGAAAATCCACATTGCATTCAAGAAATCCTTCATTATGATCGGAAAGTTACAGAGTTTGGTATGCTGTTGGTGCTACACGTATAACAGTCCAATATTCTATGAGCAAAGTGAGGTAAGTGAAGTACCGAAATGACCCCATTTTATCATGAATTGACAAAAGAAGAAAAATCATATGGATGGTTTCAAGAAGATTCTGCTACTGTCATACAGAAGAGGAGTCCATGAATAAAATTAGGGAAGTATTTGAAGATAGAATGATTAGTGGTGGTGTATTGGCCTCTCACTCCCCTGATCTAACAGTGTGATTTTTACTTATGGGGTACCCTGAAAGACAAAATTTATAAGACAAATCCTCATACATTGGAAGAAATAAAACAAGTATTACAAATGAAATCGGAAACATTACAGTGGCCCAACTTAATCGTGTGAATCAGAATGTGCTCTCCTGATATAAAGCTGGTTTCACCGAGGTTGGACAACATTTCCAGCATCTTCTATAAGGAGTGTTTTACATGCTTTATGCGTGAAGTTTAGGTAAGAGCAAAGCCAACTGTGGCACACCCAATTGCACATAGACAAAATGCTGTGTGCCTGTTAGGTTTCAAATGAGTCCTGTATAAGGGGAAGAAACAAAACCAAGCAATTAAAGATAATAAATCATTCATTAATATAGTCATGTAGAACAATTCTGCTTTTCTTTTTAATAAAAATTTCTCATTCTTATATTTCAAACATAATGTAAAAAGAACTGCACCTCGATCCATATCTCTTGGATGTGAGTAACAGCCATCGAGCTTCACATAATCAACATTCCAGTCAGCAAATGTTTGTGCATCAGTCTCCAAATATCCTAATACTCCTGGATATCCAGCACATGTATAGTTTCCATAGTCCTCATAAATTCCAAATTTTAACCCTTTGGAATGAACCTGTGAACAAAGTCAATACAAATTATTGCTCTCAGCAAATGCTGTCTAAAATAAAATTAAAAGCATTCCATTATTATTTATTGGACTGTTTAAGTAAAACATGTCTATGATTATGAAACTAACCAATAGACATGAAATAACATTTTTATATATGAATCTAAATTTGGTAATTGATGGAAATTAATCCTGGCCATAGCATTGAATTTTTCAGTCTGACTATCTAAATATGGCAGTTAAAATGAAAAGTTTGTATACCAGAGTTTGAAGTAAACCTTGCAACTAATTTAAAATTTGTTTGAAATCAATATAAAATTACTGGAGAGCTCCCTAAAGACATACAACCAAACTATTTTGTTTAATTTTCCCTACCACATACATAGTGTGTGGTGCTGTGGCTTAGTGGGCTAGAGCGTTGTGCTTTGATTCCCTTCCACAGAATGCATCTGGGATCAATCCCACTCCTGGAGGGTGCAGATTTTAAGTCCTGCATATACAACTGGTGCCCACTCACCTTCGTGAGGAACTTGAGTAGCTAAGCTAAGTAGTGGATCCCAGTCTAGAAAGCCAACTTTCCAGTTGAGGTTACCATGATGCTGACCAATCGGGTTGGGTTACATTACATATATACTACATACAGGTAATGCACTCTGTCCAAAAAATCAATACAGAGATTTCATTGAAAATAAAAGTTTTGAGGTCTGCTGAATCCAAAAAAGCATTTTTACAAAAAGATGTGTCTGTTATGAAGAGCAGAGCTTAAAAAGGAAAAAGGCTGTTTAGCCCTTTCAGTTCCAGCAACCATTTGTAATGGTTTTATTGGTGTTTTTCTGCTATATTCTTGTTATACTGTGGTTAACCAATAAACATATGCATTTAAGATGTTCTGAATTGTAAAGTATTATTTTTTTCACAATTTAAACTGTATTGCTTTTTATAACAAATGCAAAATCCATGCAACCACAGTCAAATGATATATCATCCAAACTGCCATCACACCGATTATTTTACTTTGGCCCTCCCACGTCCTTTACCACAGGCACATGTGGCTGCCAAGTCTCGAACGCACAACCTCTATCTTTTAAGTGGATGGCCAGTCCACTGTGTGTCACTGCAATGATGAAGTCAGTTGCTTGAAAGTGTCCCAGATTGTCTCATGGAAACCAGTTTTGAATTAGAGGAAGACTGGCATAAGTAGCAAAAAATTCAGAACTGAAACAGTTAAATACCAGTCTTGGTGTCTAAGTTCAGCATTTTCCAAGGATGTGGCACAAAGATTTTCAAGAAAATACCCATACCCAAAACTAACCTTTATAAAGTGGTATAATGATTTATGTTAAGTTTTTGTTCTCATAAACAGAAGTAACTATTTTTATTAAATATCATGTTTTCGACATTCTCATTAAAAATCAAATGTATATCTTGAATATTCTGGGAGTAGACCCTGAAGCCTTCTACATTCTGAGTGGCTTGCATAACTTGTAAATCATAAGAGATAAGACAAAATCTTACAACACAAAAAGTGTAATTTTTTTTTTTTTGTATGGAGATAATTTCTGAAATATTACTTGTTATTGGTTTGAATTTTCCAATACTATAAAACGAAAAGTCATAATACATATTTTTATATCCAGACCACATAAAGAGAATGGAATTTCTGAGCCATCTCATAGCATCTGCTCTTAAAAGACTGGATATCTCTTCTACCTACCATAATCTTATTTCACTGCACCTACAAGAAAATATGTGATAAAACCATTTATTACAAATGTCTGCCTCAATTAACATATAAAAGATAGAAGAATAACATTTTGTAAGAATAGCTTTTATTTATTTATACCACTCTTGCTGTGGTTCTCAATGTCCCACTTTTAGTTATCTGGATAAGGTTTTTCCAAGGTTTTCTCTTATCCTGAAATGACTGATAATTATGAAGAAATTCAGGGAAAACATCTGAATTTTAAAAATACAAGCTCTTTTTTTAACTTGTCTTGCAGAAGTGTTATCTACCAATTATCAACAGCTGTAGTGCTTAAGACTGCGCTAGGTTTATAAAGGTTTAGCAGTCATTGGTAGTTTACCTTTGCCTAGCACTTTTTCTGTGATTCATAGCAACATACACTTGATATTATTGTTACAAAAACAATTATTTTTAAGCTGTAAAGTCTGGATTGTAAAACGTTAGCAGATATAATGTAACAGTTAAAATTCCTATGATAATATTCAGAAACAAATTTACTCTAGAATAGGACTTCTAAATATTCCAATCTGCCTATTGCACAATAAGCTAATGGCTTATTTGCCAGCTGCCTTATTTTCGAACATGTATTCCTTGTTCAAAAGTTTATTCAACTTCTGTGCATAGGTACTGCAGGCCTGTTTACTTCTTAAAATCGTCTTTCATGATGGTCTGCTTCAGAGAGAAGATTACATTTTTTTGCACTGCACTTCATATTTTTTCTTTTTTTTCAGCAATAATGTCATTGCACTGAAATCCCTTCTGCCCCATACAATCTAGAAAGTATCAATATATTGGAACGCAGTACAAGGACTGACAAGGTCACTGTCTTAATTTCCACTTTTACATATTGTCACGACGAAAAGCACAGAAGGTTCGGTGCAGAGAGATTAGCGCGGCTTGTGTACACAAAGAGCCTGCAGATAAAAATAACAGTCCGATAGTGTATCACTGAGATAAAAGGCATGCAAAAACAGATAAAGTTAGAACATTCTGGTAACATCTTGATTGATGGAGAGCTTTCGGTTTCTTGATTGTTCTGGAACAGTCTGGAATTATCAGTGGAGGTATTTAAAGAAGCGACGACTCGCCAAGGGCAGTCGTAAACAGAGCAGTAGTAGTAAACAGCTGTACAGATGTTGTAACAGGAGTGTTGTAAACAGATGTAATCAGAATGCTGTTGTTGCGATCATCGACCTTGGTGGATTGTGTATGTGCCATAATTCTGTTACATAAGGATTGAACAGAGTGTATCTCTATGGAAATAAAGAACATTTTGAATTTCTGTAAATAGGACTTTTAATTCTACGAACCCACAAAGTCACAATATGCTGTCTTCCTCTTTGTTTTGCTGTGAAGCAGAAGTCACAATTTCTGCATTGCTCACAAAATGAAAGTGGGGTTCACATGCAATGGACCTTCAGTCACTTATTCAAATCTTCTACATCAACATCTTCAAAGCCCTTTAAATCTGTTGCCAGTATCATTATTTGTGCAGTTGCTACCTCTTCCTCACTGACACTTCGCAAATCACTTTCTTTTCTATCTGGAAGAATTTTCCTCTACAATGATCTAGTGTATATGGCTTGACATCCTGTCAGGCATTAGAAATTCCATGTCATGACATCTAGAATTATCAACTTCTTCCAGAATGCCACCAAATCATCTTCAACTAGCACTCTCAGTAGATTAGCCTGATAGTGCCATTTTGCCAATGCAATTAGGCCTTGGTACACTGGCTGTATAATGGCAGTTACGTTAGAGGGTTAAAGCTTAGTTACAAAGAGTCCATCATTAGAAACGAGAATGCACTCATGGGAGTCGAAGGGGAGTTATCAAGCAACAGAATAGCCTTTAGTGGCAATCTTTTCTCTTCTATAAACAGGCAAATTGAACAAAATGTTTGTGCAACTAATGTTTGAAAATTTTACTATCCCTTCATGCTCCTTTGGTTGTAATAATGCATAAAGACATCCTTAGCTTTGATATCCTTGAATGCTCAGTTTACTTTTTTCTTTTTCAATCACTTTACTTTATGGTTCCCGGAAGCATTAACAATTCACAAAATTGTAATACATTCTTTAGACAAACTTAAATCCAAGAGTGCATACTTCGCTCTTAAAAGCAAGCGTTCTGGTTGGTAAACATTTCCAATACCGACCACTTTTATCTGCATAATAAATTTGGTCTCTCCTTACAGAAAAAGTTAGCAAATTGCATGAAATTGTTTGAATCTGGTTAGCAAACCTGATGACAAACTAAATTCTTCCGCTAACCTGAAGCAGTACACTTGCATTTTGGGGCAGACAGGAAGAAGTACCTCTAGGCGAACGACAGTTAAGGAAGGGTTGGTCATTACCCCCAAGAGGGAAGGGGTAGTGCCAAATGGAAAACCAGGAGACAAGTCAATGCTCTACCTGGGGGCCCTCTTGTTCTGAACATTGATGAAGGCAGTGGTGTTAGGATGATTTCAAACTTAGTGATGTGCATAGGCAATGCGTGCGTGTGTGAAATCTAAACAAGAAGAGTCAGCAGTATTGAATAAAGGAAAGGAAAAAACGAAGCAGTCTGATGAGTACCACTCCTGAGATAAAAGAGCCATGCAAAGATCCTGAACTAGCTACGAACCCAGAACCCATCCTAATAAAGTCTGTAAAACTAACACCAAGTTTGTTTCCTTCCAACTATGAGTACCCCCTCAAACCCTAGAACTTCATGAATAAACGTAGTGTTTTCAGACACATCAAACCTCAAACAATGATACTTTCTGATTGTTTTTGGGTAAATCATTGTAAAAGAGCAGCATGTAAATCATCAAATGTAGATCTCTTCATGCTTTTTTTTTGTGCAGATGGTCCAGAATTAGAATCACAGTTCCTGATAAATCTTGTATTTTCCGTTTTACTCCTTTTAATGTCGTGAAGAATCTGAGTTCCAATCCTATAATCAACATTTAGTTTTGCAACAGTTTCCTCCTCAAATCTTACAATTCCAAATTTTGTTTTAATGCCAGCACATATCTGCCCCCCACCCCCTGTTTCTCTGTCATTTCTTTTCAAATTTGACTTGCTTCATTGACATTTACATGCTAATTAACATAAGAAAACCTGAAATTCTTTTCAATTTACATGGAACAGGCTAGCCGATAACAATTGAAATGGTGCTCTGTTGTCACACAGTGGTCATTTAAACAATAGAAATGGCACTTATTGCTCCAAGGCGTGTTGTTTATTGCTGTTTCTTCTACTTCTCCTTTAACTTTCCTAGTTGTACCACTATCGTGCTGTTAGGGGATTCTTGCTCCTCTATCCCTTTTGTTGGGCCTGAGGAACCGAAGCTTTGGATCCAATAGAGAACCAGGATAGGTGATCAGCCCAGTGCCTGGTATGAAGGAGAAGGAAGGGGATGATATATGAGGGAGAGATGAATGATAGGAAAGATGGAGCAATTGGTGGAGTGCTGATGGGGGAAACCGGAGGACTCGGAGAAAACCTGGCCCAGTGCCATGTTGTCCACCACAAATCTCACTTTGCGGTTGACTGGGATTGAACCTGAGCCACCTTGGTGAGAGCCCAGTGGTCTAATCACTCAGCCATGGCACGGCCATTTATTGCTGTTTACTGGAGCAAAATAAAGTATGTGCAATAGTTATTTTTTTTGGGGGGGGGGGGGATGATGGATAATTTGCACACAAACAATTTGGAGTATTCTGTATATGATTTTGCTGAAAATCATGACTATTCACGTCTAAAATAGAAAGCTCTGGAAGAATATTTCACAGCTGGGACACTCCAATACTGAGATAAACTTATAGAATTTTGAAGGCCAGTGCCTAATTTCATCTTTCAAACATGACTTTGTGATGTCTCATGAGGAAGGAGTGACCAATCAATTATTTAAATCTGAGTCCTTTATTCTGATGACTCAAAGCCATTGTAAAGTATTAGAGGGATTGGAAAAGATGAAGCTTTTAGTGAACTGCCATCCTTCAGCATAAACTTGGTACAAAGTAATCATTATCCCTTGCACCCGGTATCGTAATCGTGGATATCCCCTTAAAGACAGGTATTTATTCAGTTTAATGCTGAGGTCTCCCATAGAGTCTGTATTTGCTGGGAAATATGAACAACTTCGTTGTTCCACACTGACTCTACCTATCCAAACTTTAACCTCCAGACAGCTAATGTGGAAGAACAATTGATTTTCGTCTATTAACCTACTAATTGTGGTTTAACTATGAAGCCAGGACCAAGTACTTACAATAGTAAGTCACCACAAAAGGTGTATATCTCATTGTATATGAGAGCCCCTAGAAATTTGGAAAATTTAATGTCATGCTGGCATGTTGGCCATGGTAGCTCAATGGCTAAGAGCAACTGGGTGGAGACTGGGAGTTCTGTGGCTCAAATTCCGGCTATGGCATTGAATTTTTAAGGTTGGTTCTATCTATCCAAACCTTAGCCTACAGAAGGCTAGTGTGGAAGAACAATTAATTTCCATCAATTAACCTACTAACATTGGTTTCTGTAACACTGCTTTACTGATTTTCTTCCTGAAGTGAATTTATATATATATATATATATATATATATATATATATATATATATATATATATATATATATATATATATATATATATATATATATATTGCAATTTGTAAACTCTTTACATTTCCTTAGATATACATTACATATAATTCTTTATGTGCTTTTGATAGTTAAAACTATGACATTTTGGTTCTGCAGTGATCTTACCAAGAACAATTTCTACGTCAGTCTACTCATGCAAGAAAACATACAAAATGTAAAGATCTCATAATATTCTAAGTACAATTTCATAAATTTACATTAGCAGCTGTATGAAACAAAACAAGCAAAAATATTTAATGATAAATGTTTAATTTTCTGATAGCTCCAAGTTATCAGAACCCAGTTTATGCTCTTTCATCAACTGCTTTATTCAAGTTGCAGAAAATATGTGTATATGATGTTAATGGAAAAGCACATTTACTTACATAATCTGAGAGTGCACGCATTCCAAATGGAAATCTCTCACGATCAGGAACCAATTCTCCTGAATAGCTCCTTTCCTTCTCCAACCAGCAGTCATCAACATTGATGTACTCATAACCAACGGCAGCATAACCTTCAGATATGACGAGATCAGCCATGGTGCGAAATAATCTATCACTGCACAAACATTTAAAATCTTAATCACTAAACTATGAACAGAATGTGAAATCATTCTAGTTTGCTTCTTCAAGAGACTATACTATCTCTGCAAAAAATAAACTTGGTGAGACAATGTTCGAGAAAATATTGCTAAAAGCGTATGTTTTCCTAAAGCTGGTGTAATCTTCACCTCATTTTACAAGTCCCAGAAATAAAAGAGTAATTGATTAGTAAATATGAAACTATCATTATGAACTAAACCAATTTGGTTTCAAGAAGACACTGACATTGATGGCCTCAACATTTTTTACCAAAGTAAACCTGAGCCTCAATTGCCTTTGAAACTGAACTATAAAAACACAATAGTAAAGAGTATAATCCAAATTGATATTAGATGGTTCCCTTTTCTGTTGTTTTCATAAACAGGACATTACTTATCCTTAAAGGAACTAGTACCACTTCCGAAGTGTACCATGTTATTCGTTTGAATTTTCCAATATTTATATTTAATGGGAAGATATTCTATTTTTATGTCCTGAACATGTAAAGGGGAAGGAATTTCAAAGCCATCACAGAGTAAACAGCTCTTGGAGATTTGACTATTGATTACAATTACCATGTTCCCTATCCCATTGCACCATCTGTGAAAAAGCAATTTGTATAAATATTTGCCTCAATTAACATGAAATAGAGGAATAAGTATCCATAAGAAGATGGAGTCAACATGAAAAACCTTAGCCTATATACAACTAGTGTGAAGAAATGATTAATTCCCATCAATTACTAAAATCCGCAAGAAGAGTTTGCATAAGAATACAGAAAGCCATGAAAGCATAACACATCAGATTTTTTTTTTTTTTTTAAAGAGGTCTGCATGTATTTTTTTGTGTTGTTCATGTAACTATGAACTGTGTAACTAAAAAACCATAGTCAATAAAATACAAAACTTGGCATTTAAGTTTTCCATCTTCCAAGGATGTGACAAAGATTTTCAAGAAAATCCTTTACGCCAAACTTCCCTTTACATAGAATATTTTTTTAAATATTTTAAACATCTTTTGTGATGTTCTCAAAATTGGATCTAACAGATTAAAGTATTGTACATATGCAATATTTTTAGGAGAAATGAAATGCACATATATAATCAAATTTTCTGGGTATAAGCATAGCCACCAAAATCCTCTTGATTCTGGTGACTTTTTTATAATTGTAATGCGCAAAAGATAGACAAAAATTTGCTAAACAAAAGTATAAAGCAACTAATTAAATTAATGCATGTGTGATTTCTTTTTTTATCCTTTATTCATCCGAAAGTTCCATTACATTAGTAATATTTCATGTCCTGCTTTGCTCCCCCCAGGGGCCTACTTCGGTAGGTACGGGTTTGGCGAACCCGGGGTCCCGAGCCAACAGTCTCCCTCGTGTGGGCTCCTCTTCGTGGTTGAGGGAGACGGTCAACAGGCCCACCCACGTGTAGGCCGTGCGTGGAGACCCGTGTCGGTGGAAAGGTTTGTCCTGGTGGTTGAGGGATGCGTATCTGAGCTCGTAACAGTTTTTTCTGAATTCGGGGAGGGTGCGCATTTCTAATACACTACTTTGGCTTCTGCTTCGCCTAAACGGGAGGTTAGGGACTAACCCACCCCTAATCAATCGGCCAGGACTAGGTATTGTACCGACCTCCAGGGTGAGTGGGACGGCGAGCTCGCTATATCCCCTGTGTAGCCCTGTCATCCCAGTGGGGTGACCCCTTGTTGGACTCCGTGGTGGGTGGGGAGCACTGGGGGATGAAATTTAGACCAACATTTATGGCTAAACAACACCCCCCAAAACACAATAAACGTGGAAAGGATTTAGTTGAAAACAGTGTTAAGCAAGTAGTTGAGTGTGGTCCTCGCTACTTAGTTATTAAACGAACGGAGGAAGGTAGAACGTTTTCTACAGTTAATCCGTTTATTATACAGAAAGGTCTTGACAAAATAGCTGGTGCTGTTAAATCATGTACAAAATCCAGAAATGGCACGCTGCTGGTGGAAGCAACTACAGCATCCCAAGCAGCAAAGATACTGAAAGCCAACATGCTGGGCAGTTATCCAGTCAAAGTGGAGATGCATAGGACCCTGAATACCTCGCGCGGTGTTGTAAACACTAGCGCGTTGGATGGAATGTCCAACGAGGATATTCAGGAGAACCTCCAGGAACAAGGCGTAACTGCGGTCTATCGTGTCCAAAGGAGAGAACGAGGGGATATGGTTCCCACTCGTACCCTGTTCCTGACCTTTGATCGGGTAGATCTCCCTCAAAGAATCAGGGCAGGATATGAAGTGATTGAGGTTAGACCATACATACCTAACCCTCTGAGATGCTACCAATGTCAGCGGTTCGGTCACACTAGTGCATTCTGTAAAGGCGCACCTACATGTGTCAGCTGCGGAGCCGGCATGCATGAAAATGCATGTACATCACCTCCAGCATGCGTAAATTGTAGCGGTGAACATCCATCAAGTTCACGAGAATGTCCCCGTTATATTGAAGAGCGAGCTATTCAGGAGATCCGGGTTAAGGAAAAGGTTTCCTTTTCGGAAGCCCGGAAACTTCTATGTATCCTCAAGCCCTCTTCAACCACCTCCCGTACCTATAGCTCTGTGGCGGCTACTCCGTCACCGAAACGGGAGGCTGGTACCCAAACATCTGATATAAATGGGGCAACAATATCCGAGAAAGTTCTAGTGCCTAGATCGCAACCAAGAGCATCAGTAACACCATCTAAAACTCCGAGAACACAGACTACTGAAAATAACAAGTCAGTGAAGTCGCCTGACAAAGCATCCACGTCTAACAACAGGACGAAATTGCCCATTGTATACCAAGCACCAGAGATCAAGTTCAAGACGCAGTATGATAGAACTGCCTTCCTGAAAGAAAGCACAAAGTCTGCTCCAGAAAAGTCCAAGAAACGTAGCCCTAGAGCGTCTCCGAGATCATCGTCGGAGTCATCTTCTGGGGAGGACTACGACCGGCGACCGTCATCTACGTCGGTCGGAATTTCCAATCGCTTCGAGCCCCTCGAATCGAAGGTTGTAGAAGGAAAACCGTCCTCTTCCATAGAGGATATGGAGCATGAAACAGCTGACCACGCTGCTAAATCTGCAGCAAAGAAGAGGCAGGATAAACCTGCCGAAACTAGCCCTACACCAAAGAAAAAGGGCAAATTGATTCGGCCACCCATGAAGTCGTCTTAATGTAGACTACCTTTACATCTTATATCCCATAGTTCCAATGGCTATCCTACAATGGAACATACGAGGATTAAGAGCGCATCGACCAGAATTGGAACTTTTGCTCAGTAAGCATCACCCCTTAGTGGTATGCTTACAAGAGACTAAGCTACGACCACAAGACAACTTTAAAATCAGACGCTACACACCACTGAGGTGTGATGTTGAAACAGAAGAGGGCATTCCTGCACACGGGGGTACTATGATGCTCCTCAGGGATGACATATTTGTAGATCCGTTACAGCTACAGTCTGATTTACAATCTGTAGCTGTAAGGATTAAGCTGCCATCAATAGAATTTTGCATTTGCACTGTATATCTCCCGCCATCAGATGACCTCTCGTTAGTTGACCTTGAAGATCTGGTTTCCCAACTTTCAACACCATTTCTAATAGTTGGAGACTTTAATGCCCATCACCCACTTTGGGGCTCAAATCGGGCATGTTCGAGAGGCAACCTCATTGCAAAATTCCTGGAGAGCAATAACTTGGTTCTCCTGAACACCGGAGAGCCCACATTCCTCTCAGACGCGTTTAACACCTATTCGCACATCGATTTGGCAGTGTGTTCATCCCAGTTAGCTGTTTCATTACAGTGGAATGTCATCTCTGATTTACATTCCAGCGACCACTTTCCATGTCTTCTTAGTCTCTTAGCACAAGATGTGTCTCCCTCACGTATCCCTAGATGGCGCTTTGATCGTGCCAACTGGAATCTTTACACCCAGTTGGCTGTCTTTGAATACAACGAGCACGATTCTGTGAATGATTTAGTCGATCATCTCACAGAGAAAATTCTTTCCGCTGCAGAACAGTCTATTCCACGTTCGGCTACCCAACCCGGTCGATTTCCTGTCCCATGGTGGACCAACGACTGCCGGAATGCTATTCGTGCTCGTAGACGTGCTCTAAGGGTATTCCAACGACACCCTACGCTAAGTAATCTAATTGAGTACAAGAAAGCGCGCGCAAAATCTAGGCAAATAATTAAGGATAGCAAAAAGACCTCATGGAACAAATTTGTATCATCTTTTAACAGATGTACACCCTCATCTGTTGTATGGGATAAATTAAGGCGCGTGGCCGGAAAATCAACCCACTTGCCAATCGCTGGTCTGAAAACAGCTGCAGGAGTTGTTGTTGATCCGTTTGTTGTGGCTAACACCTTCGGCTGTGCTTTCGCTCAGGTGTCTAGCTCATGCAATTATGCTCCTGAGTTTATCTCAATTAAGACTCAGGTAGAATCTCAAGGTTTCGTGTTTAGTTCCAGAAACCTTGAAGACTATAACCGCCTCTTCATCTTGGCAGAGCTAGAACATGCTCTTTCGTCATCACGACTGACAGCACCAGGACCGGACGGAATCCACGTTCAAATGTTACAACATCTCTCACCTGAAGGTAAGGCATTCCTGCTCGAGGTGTATAACCGTGTTTGGGTTGATGCCACGTTTCCTGAAAAGTGGCGAGAAGCTACCATTATACCTATCTTGAAAGCTGGCAAGGACCGTCACCTCCCTTCTAGCTACCGCCCTATTTCCCTCACCAGTTGCGTATGCAAGGTGATGGAACGCATGATAAATGGGCGGTTGGTATGGTGGCTGGAAACGCACAACCTACTGAATAACATCCAGTGCGGTTTCCGACGACGCCGTTCAACAGTGGATCATCTTGTGTCCATGTCGACACAGATTATGAACGGATTTCTTAAGAACTGTCAAACAGTCGGAATATTTTTTGACCTCGAAAAGGCTTATGATACGTGTTGGCGGGCAGGGTTGCTACGTACTCTGCACACCTGGAATATACGTGGACGCCTACCACTCTTCCTTCAGGAATTCCTGAAAGACCGCGTATTCCGAGTAAGGGTTGGCTCGGTTTTTTCGAACCTTTTTGTTCAGGAGAACGGTGTACCACAGGGGTCGGTACTAAGTGTTACGTTGTTTGCTATTGCGATTAATTCTATCTCGAAATGTGTACCTCCAGGTGTCTCGTCATGCCTATTTGTAGACGACTTTGCCGTCTACTGTACATCTCAGCGCACTCCGTTTTTAGAGCGCCGTCTTCAGACCACCTTGGACAACCTTAAGAGTTGGAGTTTAAAAAACGGCTTCCGTTTTTCCGCTGAGAAAACCATCTGTGTAAACTTCTGGCGTCAGCAGAGTCGACTACCTCCAAGGCTCCGGCTAGGCGCTGATCTACTACCTTTTGCAGATGAGACGAGGTTCCTTGGATTGATATTTGATAGAAAACTTAGTTGGTCATCGCATATAGCACAACTGAAAGCACGATGTGACCGATCTTTGAATATCTTGCGGGTACTAAGTGGAAAATCGTGGGGAGCGGATCGTGCAGTGTTATTGCGACTTTATCGGGCACTCATCCGTTCCAAATTAGACTATGGTAGTATCGTTTATGGCTCAGCACGACCATCTGTGCTGAAGAGATTAGACACAGTCCATAACTGTGGCATACGTATAGCTGTTGGGGCATTTCCAACGAGCCGAGTTATAAGCCTGTATGCTGAGTCTGCAGAACCTCCTTTGCACTACAGGCGCAACATGTTATTAGCCAATTATGGCTGTGGACTTAATTGCATGCCCACACATCCATCGTTTACGCCGTTCTTTAATACCTTCATGGACGTGCGTTATAGGAACACTACTATTAAACCAAAGCCACCTGGTTTTCGTTTCCGGGAGCTCCTTAGACATCTTGATACTGACATGCCCAAGATGTATCCTAGGGGGGAGAGGACATACCCTCCTTGGTTGTGCAGAGCGTCCCCGGTTGATCTGGGCATGACTAAATATGATAAATCTACCATGTCTATGTCTAGTATCCGCACATGTTTTTTAGAATTTTTATCGCGATATGAGGACCATTTTGTAATTTATACTGATGGCTCCAAGAACTCAAATGGCGTTGGTTGTGCTTACGTGTGTGGAACCGAACCCTATACATTCGGATTCCACACTAGCACTTCCATTTTTACTGCAGAGCTTTATGCAATATACCGGGCCATTTTACACGTACGCCGACGAAAGTTGGGGGACTGCTTAATCCTGAGTGATTCCCTCAGTGCTCTTCAAAGCCTACGGCAGCTGTACAACTACCACCCTATTGTGCAGCGTATACAGGATGCCCTCCACGTTTTACACGCTTCTGGCGTTAACGTGGTGTGTGCATGGATCCCTGGTCACGTAGGCTTGCGGGGGAATGAAATGGCGGATTCAGCAGCCAAGACGGCTATCATGAAGCCCAGGGTTCGAATACCATCTGTGACATCGGAAGACTTTAGGGCCGAATTGCGGAGAGCTGTGCAAACCTGCTGGCAGGAAGAGTGGTCTGCTCTCCGCAATAATAAACTTAGATCTGTCAAAGAACTTCCGATTCCCTGGGTTACCTCCTGTCGGTCATCTCGTCGCGAGGAGGTGAGTTTGGCTCGGTTACGAATTGGGCACTGCATTTTTACTCATAGTTTTCTTTTTAAAAAGGAGCCTTCTCCACTATGTCCGTTTTGTAATGAAGCGTTGTCTGTACGACACGTGCTGCTAGAGTGTTTTCACCTAGCAGACCTTAGGACGTCTCTGCAGCTGCCGGTCAGCTTTGCAGAAATATTAGCGGACGATAACGCAGTAGTGAAGAAGGTTTTTAGGTTCTTTTCGAGATTAGATTTTAGGATTTAGCAAATAGAATTTATGGTTTTTGGATGACATTTTTATTTTATTTATTTTTTTTTTTTCAAGGCGTATGTATTTTTTGTCTTTTTTAACATATACTGTTTTTTAGAATAATTTATATCTGGCTTTTGCCATGACCAGTTTCATTTAAAAAGGGCGCTGATGACCTCTGTAGTTGAGCGCCCTTATACTCATCATCACTCACTCACTCCTGCTTTGCTTTGTGTACCATTTGTATTTCTTGATACCAATTTATTCAAAATTTTTCGATATGATTTGATTACTAAATCTAGCAGTTCAAATGTACACTTTCCGGATTGATTGTTCATATTAACTGAAGTCCTACAATTATGTATTTTTCAGATTGACTTTGTTCACACGTGTATGCATGCGTGGGTGGAGTTAACAATACTTTTAATTCTTTCAAATGGAAAGTCATTATTTTCTCGATCTCTCCCCCCCCCCTAATTTACATCCTCCAACATTAAACCATATCAGACAGCGAATGAAATGGGTGAAATGATGCTCAAATGAGCCCTGGGTTCGTAGAGCTTAAAGTTGCCCGAAACTCATATTTCAGGATAAGGGAAAACCTCCCCCCCCAAAAAAAAAAAACAACCTTATACAGGCAACTCATCCTGACCAAGATTTGAACTTGGGACCTCTTGTATGTGAGGCAGACACACTATCATATACGCTACTGAGGTGGACAAATTCTTTTCCTCTCTCTTGGTATTGTGAAGAATTTAAAGAATTTCAGAATTTAAAGCCATCACAGAGCAACCAACTCTCAATAAGATTTCACTATCACTGATCTGACTACTATATTCCCTATTATATATTCAGCTATATTCATATTATATATATTATGCTATATTCAGCTATTGTACATTTAAGAAAATAAATAATAAAACAATTTATACATATTTTTATCTTGATTAGTATAAAGTGGATAGAAGAATACGCTTTTTTAAAAAATAGTTTGTTGAGAAAATGGTAGAGAAATTTCTATGAATGTAACAAATCAATATTTTACTTATTTAGGTGCACAAATCCCCAAAAAATACTGTTACCATGAAACACTAATTAACCTTTGTGGTTATTTTCAAAGAAATTGTAAAGTTCAACATAAAAAAAAAATGAATAGCAAAGAAAAAAAAAACAACTAAGTTTTAAAAACTTACCTTCTATCTGTCATCTTAATGAAAAAAAAAAAACCGGTTTTATTACATATTTCCTTATAGTTATAATGGGAGTAGAGAAATCCAATCTTTTATGAACTGGTTGCCATGCAATGGCTTTGAAAGTCTGCTCTCCATGTATGACTAGGGAGGGAGAGAGAGAGTAATGGATTTTGAAACAAAAATATAATTACATATACACACTGGAAAATTAAAAGAAAAGTATTTCAGAACTAGTCAACTCAAAAAAGGTATTGTATATAAATTGCATGGTTATTTTAATGTGTAGTAACATTTTCTCTAGCACTTACAAATTACCGGTTATGTGGAAGTCATCTGCAATGACCAGAGGCTATTTCCAAACAATTCAACACATTTGTCATGAAAGTACTTTAAACACATTGTTATTTTTGAGAAAATAACATTTTTTGAAAAATGTGTTATGTAAAGGGCAGCTTAGAATAGTAGTGGAGGTGTTAGTACTGCAATGAAACAACCATGCTTTTTTCCTATGATTTTCTAAGCTGACCTTTGCTCACATCAATGCTTCACGTCAATTTCACTTCGGTAAAAGTTATCACCAAACCACCTCCAATTGATATTTTTGTGACTGCAGAACTTTCCGCATGAATGTTCCAAATATGAAAGATTGCTGCACTATAAGTACAGAAGCAATTTATCATATTCATTTGTGATGCAAATGTTACTTCCATACATTAAGTTCAATATGAAATTTAGAATATCTGGAACTATGATATGAGGTATCACATTTAATTCATTTAATGAATATATAAACTGAAGAGTTTTCTATTATTTAACCTTCAAAAGTTAAGCTACAATAAGCAAAATACTAGATGGAATGTATTAAGATAGCTGAACTTGCATACCTTTCACGGTAACTGAGTAATTTAATGGCAGAAGTAGGTCTATTATTTCAGGCTGCTTATAGAGATAATTTGAAGCAACTCATTTCATGGATAAGCTTGGTTCTCCAACAACATAATTCCAGCTGGGACAGCCTTAGCTTTCACACATTTTTAAAAACTGTGAAATTGTTTAAGAGACATACTGGTGCAATTTTGGGAAGAAGTATTCAGATATAGTGTTATTTGGTTTGTGATGTTACTACTGTTTTGTCCTTCTTTTCTGTTGCTTTTTGAAAGTTAACCTTATCAATTAAATTCTATGAAGAAAAGCATAAAAAAGAAAACGTTTTTATGTTAATACAAGTATTTAAATATGTGGTAGCTATGCATTATATGAAAAGCGGTAAAAAAGAAGGAAATTAAGCAAAATCCAACTTTTTATATAGGAATACAATATTACCTGTGTAACATTTTAACCTGACAAAGGAACTTGTATTCTTCTTACACACTAGGAGATGCCTCTGTTACTTACAGAGCTTAGCTGGGTAGTGCAGTAACTTGTGTTTCAATTCTGGATTTACAGTCTAAAGTCTAGTGAGAATTTGAGGGCAAAAGGATATCCCAAATTTGTGAAAGCTAGTGCCTGTGTCAGCTTATCATTGGCAGGACATGCAAATCCTAAGTACATAAGTATGCTAAACCAAAAAGTAAGAAATGAATAATTTGCAGCAGAAAAGTTAACAGAAAATCATGCAAAGTATAAAATTGAAAGAAGTGTAGACAGTGAAGCACAACTTAGCACAAAAGTGAATTGAGAAGATATTGACACACTGCTTCACTCATTCACACTGATTTTTCATAGGACATGTTTCAAGAGCTATTGCTAACATCATCCGCTGAAACTTGAGTTCCAGCTGATAAGAGCAAAGGCTCTTGAAACATGTCCTGTGAAAAAACAGTGTGAGTGAGTGAAGCAGTGTGTCAATATCTTCTCAATTCAGTTTTGTGCTAAGAAAATAATGTTTTGTCCTTTATTTTCATACTAAATTAAATAAATCTATTTTCCAATAATGCTGGCTGCACTGCCAGCAGTCCAACAAGTGACAACTGAAAGAGAATTAAGCCAGAAAGTAGGACCAGTAAAAAGTATTAAGTATATAGCTCTGAAGTAAAAATGCTTCATTCTACATGCACAATATTCTATATTGTGCTGGCCCTGTAGCTCAGTCAGTAGAGCACCTGCCTGCCAGGTTTGATTCCCAGCAGTGGAGGTGGGAATTTTTCTCCGACCAAGATAATTCCTCATCTTATCCAGAGTCTGGAAGATGAATGTGAGTGCAAATGTGTGTGTGATCTAATGATTAAAACCCAACGAACACGAGTTAACATCTTTGATATGTTCCAAAGGAGAACGGCCGCCGATATGACTATTGAGTTAAAGGCGGGATATAAATGGAACAAAAAATATCTGTACATATTCTATATTATGATGTGCCCATTTTTTGGCAACAATCACTGGTCGGAACAAAGAAAGATATTTGGAGAGTTTACATTTTAAAAGAATTAAGGTACACAAGTACCTTATTTGATATGCTACTTAGTAATCTATTTGTAAAATTTATGGCAGCTCAAAATTTACTCCACTTGAGAAAAACTCGCTGATGGTGGTAATACATGCCCCATCACACAGGAAACAATTTCGGGGAGTAATGCTGGCACTGCTAGCATATTCAGGCTTTTATTCCACTGGTAAAAGGCAATGCAGATAAAGAAAACACATGAGACACAGCAAGAAAGATAGAAAGATGTGCTAAGAGCAGATAAATATATACAATTATGTAAAAAATGGAACTAGCTACAGTGAAGCAATAAATATTACACAAATATAACTATTTGCAACAAAAACTTATCTTAAGAAAGTGATGTCAAGTTTTCTTGTTAATTGAATTAATAATTAATTATTCTTCAATTAATAAGAAAAATTGATATCATTTTCTTAAGATCGGTGAAGTTTTAGTTTCAAATATTTATATTTGTGTAATAAAGATATACAAGCCTAGTGTAATTTGTGCTGCTTTAAATAATACATTTTCAACTTAATTTCTGAAACTTGCTCTGATAAGATTGCATCTCCCGCAGGACTCAACAATGAACACAGATCACCTACATATATGTTTTCATTCTAGGTTAATTCACATAAGTGCTTTGTAGGTCAATATGAAAGCTTCATTATGTATTACTCAAGCATACTCATGTAGGCGTAGACCTATAGAAAGAGACAAGTGAAAAAGAAAGTTTAGATTCCCTTGCCAAAACATTCCATGAATACAAATGATTCTATCCTTGAACTTGTTAGTTTTTTGGTAACTTGCTGTATCACGGAAATCTCCACAATAGAAGACATTATCTAGTTTGTAATGTATTCCACATTTTCTTATGATAACCAAATTATTAAAAAAAATTACCTCTATGGATGGTAGGGGATACAATTCAAATTATTTAGTTCTGTATTTTCAGCTCAATCTTTCTGGTGCTGCAATGTGTTATTTTTTTCCTAGATTTTCTGCAGTCCTCATTACTGGCAAATGCCATGGAGGTACCTTTAACTTCTGGAAACTTTCCTTCTCCAATATCATTTCATCTAACATCAATGTCCATTGTCATTGGTACAATATGCAGTAAGAAATATGGTGCAAAAAATTAAAATACTTTCTTTTTCAATCTTTTTTGTCATTATACAACACTTGACGGGCTTATTCTATAACTTACTTTCTACCACAACTTCTGGGACACTTTTCAGAGACGGTTGTCTTCATCAGCAGCCTACATTTATTCCCTCTACAAGTCATGGGAGGAAGTGTATCAGTGAATCTAGCCTAATGCCCCAATCACATAGATAAGTTATTGCAAAAGCAATGTAAACACTGAAGCTCATTGCCAGATTAATAAACAGGGCCATTCACAATGATTTTCATTAATATGAACATTATCACCAGACACTAACGCCAAACCTTGCAAACTCCAAGCCTTCCCAGTTGCATTTGTGATTAAACAAAAGAGAGAAAAAATACTATTGCACTGCACAGGAACAGAAAAGAAGAGATAGTCATTTGACAAGAAATTGTTTAATTTCAAAACCATTGTTAACTTTATAACAAAATGCATAAATCAAGGAAAATATCTGGAAGCAAATTGCGAATGAACTGAAGTGTTGAGGTAGGCATGAGTTGTTTATATTTTTTACTATGGTAACTGTAGCCCTTGTGAGAAACTTTGCCAGCTAGTCTATAAAATATTTTGCTTTCTTTATAAGTGGAAAACACCATAATATAATAAATTATTATTATTTGCATTAAATGACCTTCTAGTTGGGTAAGTACTGTTCTATATGAATATTTTTACATGCTAAATCATTCTGAAGGTTTCGAAAAAAGAGTAGTTCCTTGAAAGTACAATAGTAGTACAAATTTAATTAAAAAACATCCAACTACTAGCATTTTAAAAATGTTTAATAAGTTTGAAAGGGTTGTTATTGTTTTATTTTGATGCTGATGTTAGGAAATTGTGAATGGCAAAATGAATTTTATGTTTATGTCATATGTTCAAGTCCTTGTGTTAATTGATAGAGTCAACATGAAAAATTCAATGCCACGGCCGGGGTTTGAACCACTGATCTACTGCTTTCCGTCCAGTCGCTCTTACCCATTGACTCTATCAATCCAATACCTTAGCTGTTTATGGCTAGTGTGAAGAAATGATTAATTTCCATCAATTAACTAAAATAATAAGATTGAACGTTTAAACGTCATTTAAGAGTACCATGTTACAGATAATCACATTGATGCTACATAAAATTATGAAGGAAGGTGTTTATTTCATCCTAAGCTTAGATTACTTCCTCTGCATTTGCCAGCTATGAGAACTGAGGACAACCCAAAACATTTTCTATATTTAAAACAGTACACAACATACTCTTTATTACTTTTTAAACATGTCAGTCTTTAAACTACAATATACAATGACTCAGACTATTGCAAAGCCCCACAGCTTGTTATTTTAAACGTCTAACAAGGGAACTATCACTATGCTTGCACCTGTACTCACTTGAGAGTTTGATGGCATCATCTCCACTTTATGAGAGTCTGTAGACAAAAAATCTAGAGTAGAACTGCTATGCCCAAAACTGAAGCCTGGAAAGTGCTACATGCAACAACTTGCAAGTAGCTGCTGGAATTCCCTTTTAGCTCTGTGCCCTGTGTCAGTGTGCTCCTGACGTATGCCATGTGTAGACTGGTGCTGTCAGGGATAAACAATCCCTCCCGTACAATGCTGTGTTGTTATGCCTGTATGTTGCTACATATTCTGAACTCATTTTCGGGTACTTCCAGCTATACTTTGCACCCTATTTTTGGCACACAGGCCCCACATAAAGCAGAGATGATGCCATAACACACTCAAGTGAATACAGGTGTCAGCATAGTGATAGTTCCCTTAAGTAGTATTAATAGGTTAAGGGATGGCTTCTGTCTGCAGGCAACTACAAATGACAGTAAATTCTGGCGTAAGTGTATTAAAGGACAGAAAGGGGAATTATTGAATCTGTGCATGAAGCAACAGAAAAGCATTAAGAACACAAATAGTTGGTGGTAGGAATTGGAAAGAATGGTATCGAAGATAGGCATGGGAGATTTATGGAGAGCAGAGTTAAATCATAGCAGGTTTTGCAAGTAAGTAAGAACCAGAGTACAAGACATAAATAGGCAGGGGATATGGGAAAGTATAGAAGAAAAGAAAACTTCGAAACTCTATAAGCAATTAAAGACAGAATGGGCTAGGGAAAAATATATAGATCAATGTGACAGAACTGGAAGAGAAGGCATAGCATGGATGAGAGTAGGAATAATGGGGTTGAGAAGTAATGAGATAGGGATATGTGAATTTTGTGGAGATGAAGAGATCACTGTTCATTATCTGATAGAATGTAAGGAGTTAACAAATTGCAGGAGAAAAATATGGGATAAGAAATGGGATAGTGTGAGCAAAGAGGTAGTGGCATTATGCATATTAACGGGGATGGATGAAAAGAAAAATAGATGTATAGGATAATTTTTATACAGGTTAAGAGAAAAGTGGATTGGGGCAAAAGGTCAAGAAAAAATGACAGCAAGCTGCTCAGGAAAACCAAAGGCTTATGGCCAGGGGACCTGAGTTAGCGAGTAAATCTTAGGGTCAGCAATTTCATGTATTTGTACAGGATGTATATAGTGCATGTTCGATGTTAATGAAATTCTAATAGAAACTGTACAAATAAATATCAAATAAATGACAGTTGGACCTTTGAAGTTCAAATGGAAGCAACTGCTCCTATAACTAGTTCCCTAACATTTAAAAAGTGAGTGTGAAAAACATACTACCAAATATTTTATTAATTAACTTATGACATCACTATTACAAAATTCCTCTAAACCTCTGTTAATTCAGCGAATACCTTGCAAAGTTCGTGTTTGAAAGAATTTTGAATAACATTATATTAGCCGTAACCAATAAGAGATAGACAAGAACTTAATGCACGAAATGGCTAGATCTCCTTAACACTCATGATTTATTTCAAATATGCTTTTTTGTGGCATCAGCTATTTCTAAGATTTCCACTGTTATGTGTTTGAATTTCTTAATACTTCATTTTTTGAAGTACTACTTTTGCAAGTGGTATAACAAAATAAACAATACTGACTAGGATAGCAGTATTTAATCCTAACACCTCAGACTGAAAAATTCAATACCATAACCAGGATTTGAGCCACAATCTCCTAGTCTCCAGCTTGCTCTTAATCGAACCATGCTAACTGACTTGTATTTTTCCGGTAAACCACAAGGAGATCTCTTATACAATGACACATACTTTTTGTGGCAATTTACTATGCTGTGAGTAATTAAATACCTGGCTTCAATACTTTAGATTGGACAGAGACCAGGACATCAGTAGTTCAAATTATATCTATGGCATAAAATTTTTCAGTCTAACTCTACACTACGAATATCTACACATGGCTTGTGTGGAAGAACAATTTATCAATTAAACTCAGATTTATTTTTCTTTATGAGTTTTTCTTGAAAAGTTTTTAAGTTGCATCTTACTATATTTGGTAATTAGCTGACATTTTGAGTTACACAGTTCACATATAGGCATACTCTCAGGAGTTTTTCTTACACATGCTTGTCAAAGCCAAAACATAAAACTATAAAAAAACAAATACAAATTACACTTGTTTACTGAACCCAATATTGGCGAAGTGCAGTGTCTTATATAAAGCTATGATGTAATGTTATACTGAATAGGAAATGGAGAAAGAAATAAAGCCCACTTCTACAGCATACTGGTAGTGCCTGCTTCACATTCAAAAGGGCCGAGTTCAAATTTTGGTCAGATTGAGTTAGCAGAATAAGGTTTTTTTTCTGGAGTTTTCCGCTATTGTGAAAGACGAATATCTGATAACTCTTGGAACCTCATTTGAGTATTATTTCATCCATTTTATTCATCATTATGACAATGTTGGAAGACGTTACTTTTTAAAAGACACTAGTGGGTGTCTTAAAAGTCAGAAAGTGAATAATAATAATAATTATATTAAAGCACTAAGTTAGTTATTACAAAGTTGGACTGTCCATTCTATTTGGCTCTGGCCAATAAGACAGGTAGTCCACATGGTTAAATTACATATTAGCAGTATAATTTATAGTTCTTCCATTTAATGTACTATTAATTCTTTTCTCTTTTAACAGTCCATTTCCATTTCCTTTTTATTTTTCCTAGATACTGCCCTATATTCTAACAGTTTTTGTCAAAAATAAGTTTTACATCACTATTTCTATTTGCTCTATACTATACACATTCTTTTCACCAGATTTCCGTTTGATAATGGAGGTGACAGCTTCTGAAATTAGTCCCTAAATTGTATAAAAATGTAAGTGACAAAGTGTCAAAAAATTGACTACAACCAGTTTCTTCAATATAAATTAAATCTACTTCAAGTAGAATTCTGAAAAGAACTTCATATACCTACTTTCTAATTTTTCATAAGTTCTGTGTATCAATTATTTAGTAAGCAAGACAGAGAACAGCATAGTGGCATTCAATATATTGGAATGCATCTTTTAACAGTTTAATGCTAATTGTAATATAAAGTATATATGTGTAATAGTGTACTTGACGCATTCAAGCTGAATATCATGCACTAACATGAAGGTTTTAAGGATTAAGATAATATTTTATGTTTACATCTAAAATGAACCCTTGTAATTCAACAATTTCTTTTACTATGATCACTGATATACTATAAATCTGGCCAAACAACAATTGCTCATAAAATATACAAATAATATGGAAAATACAGCATCTTTATTTATTTTTTGATTTTTTTTTAAAGAAATTAGATATTTATTTGTACAGTTTCTATTACAATTTCATTACAATGACTAACATTGAACATGCACTATTATACATCCTGTACAAATACATGAAATTGCTGACCCAAGATTTACTCGCTGACTCAGGTCCCCTGGCCATAAGCCTTTGGTTTTCCTGAGCAGCCAGGTGTCATTTCTTCTTGACCTTCGCTTTTTTGCCCTAATCCACTTTTCTCTTAACCTATATAAAAATTCTCCTATACATCTATTTTTCTTTTCACCCATCGCCATTAACATGCGTAACACCACTAACTCTTTGCTCACACTGTCCCATTTCTTATCCCATATTCTTCTCCTGCAATTTGTTAACTCCTTACATTCTATCAAGTAATGAACAGTGCTCTCTTCATCTTCACAAAATTCACATATCCCTACCTCATTACTTCTCATCCCTTTTAGATATATTATTCATACTCTCATCCATGCTATGCCTTCTCTTCCAGTTTTGTCACAATGATCTATATATATTTTTCCCTGCTCCATTCTGTCTTTAACTGCTTATAGAGTTTCAAAGATTTCTTTTCTTCTATACTTTCCCATATCTCCTGCCTATGTCTTGTACTCGGTTCTCACTTTCTTCCAAAACCCGCCATGATTTGACTCTTCTGCTCTCCATAAATCTCCCATGCTTATCTTTGATATCTTTCTTTCCAATTCCGACCACCAACTGATTGTGTTTTTAAAGAAATAATAGATAAAGCATATCATTTGAAGTTCTCTGGAAGTTCTTTTCAGTCCACTTTAAACATCTTGGATAACTTTGCAAGTGGGGAAGTTTTTGTAGCAAATGCACAATTGTTATGCAATAAAGGATATAAATTATTAATAGCTTTATCTCTGTAATTCAACAGGGATTCTGATAAGATACATTTTTCTGAATTTCAGACCTAAAATAGCCATTTTTATACATTGTAAAATCCACATCAATTTTCACTATAGCCATATATACCTTCTTGACAAGTACCAATCATGAAAAATACAAACTTTTTGCAAGCAACACTAAGTGAAACAATTAAATGTTAATTACCAAAATAATACAATGGAAAGTAATAATTATAATGGAGAAGTAGCAGGCTGAAGTGCATACAGAAAAATAATGGAATTTATATTGAAAAAGACAAAATACTAGTGGCAACATTTTATTGAACTAATCTGACCCCTAAAAGAGTGCTGCTTTATGACAGTTTCAGATTATAATACTTGCTTTACACTGTAACTGGATTTAAAAAAAAAGAACGAAATACTACTGATAGTAATAAACCATAAAAATGCGAAAACTCTACTGTAAGGAACATAAAATAATTTAAAATTTTCAGTTCTCTGTTCATTTAAAGAAACAGCGCAACTAACTGCCGAGATGCACAATGTACTAATAAGGACTATGAGATAAACATATGAATAGTTAATAAAATCATCCTTTGTAGCATAAAAGTATTTGAAGTTCCATAACAATTCAGTTTAATACATGTATATAAGAAATACTTATAAGAGATTCAGTTAATTTCCTGAACAGCCTGTAACTATTTTAGCTGATATGTTTCTTTATGTACTAATTTATATCTAATGAAAATTTTACAGTATCATATGTAAGTGCAAATGTTGTAAGTGTTGACCAAATTGGTTAAATGGTGCAAGATGGAACATATAAGGGCTTGAAAATGTGAGTGGGAATATTTTCTGAAAATTGTACGATAGATAGTCTATAGTTTTTGTTGGATCCTATAGGTGTAAGAAGTTTCATCTCAATACATACTAGGAAGTTGTATGATAGCTCATTTTTTTTTTTTCACACAGTAAAATCCAAGTGTACAAAGTTATACCAAAATCACTCCCTGATAATGTTCAATGAATTCAAAGGAAATTAGATGATAATTTCCCAATTTTGATAATTTTAAACCAATTATTCATCTTTGAGTTGAAAATTATTTTTAAAACTATTGTTTCTTCTGTTCTGCTCAAAACTTAACTGAAGCTCTGCGACAAATTCCCCAACACTTTTAATTTTAAGGTGTTTCAGAATAATTTATACTCTGTCTATAGGAAGAACAAGGAACTTTAGTGCTGAGATTGTTATCAAAACTAGTTATTTTTCTTTCTAAACCATACAAATATCTCAAATATTTTACAATTTAAAACGATCAAACTTAATTTATCCTCTCTTACTGTCCTACAGATAGCCTGCTATAAAACCTGTTTGGTAGCATCTACTAACATGTTTATAATACAGTCAAAAATTACTGATTTCCTTTCCAGCACCTGTAGGTGTATAATAATGAAAGCTGAAATGTAGTGTACATGACTTAAGGGATCCACTATTACAATTAAGCTGGAATGCTGACCTTTCTCAAGTCTGGTCATATCATATTATCTTTTTATAAAATTAAAAGTCAACAGCTATAATTATTGATCAGTAGCCCAGCTTATTATAAAATACTTCATTTAGCTGAAGCCTTAAAAAACCAACAGTCAGTGTTTTAAAATCGGTAAGCAATAAAAGGCAAGGAGAGTTTAATTTATCTTTGCTAATACTCATGGGCTTCACTTGTTTTATTTCACAACTGGGGCCCTTCCTTTTCTGATTTCCTCCTTCCTTTGTTGCCCTACAGCAACATAGTTTTTGGGAAAGTATTTCCAAAACTGATAGTTAAACTTTGTAAAAAAGAAATGTTACTTTTACATGTTGAATGTATATAAAGCATCATGTGTAATTCTTACTTTAAGAACTATAGATTTTTAAATAGAACATTTTCCTAAACTTTTAATTTTTCATAATTTCATATTTGTCGAAAGCTTATCCAACCAAAACTCTGTTGATCTGGTATGCTGTTAAAGGATATTAATTTGAATTCCTTCCCAAAATGGGATTTTATTCAATATTCATGAACGGAAGGGTAGAAGCATGTAATTTAAATGCTGAGAAATTTAGAGAGAATAAGATACTGAAAGTGAAGCAGATGTGTAAGAAATGCGACTCATCTAAAATTTAATAATTTTTCGCTTCACTGTGGTGTTCCAATACAGTTGAATCTCGATATACTGAAAGTGAAGCTTCCCTTTAGAAATTTAGGTTTATTACATATACAAAAGCATGTTTCTTCCAATGATAAAAGAAAATAGGAAAATTTAGAATTATGATGCATCAGTATCAGCTTGTTTCCCTACACACAATAACATTTTGTTACCTAAGAATGTTGACAAAACATTGTGGGATATTTTAAGTTATACTTTGTATTTATTAGGTACTACTGAAACGTATCTTATTCTTGGTTTATAAGGTAACAACACATCAATACAAATTTCAATAACTCACTATTTTTGGTTTCCATTATGCGCAATAAAATCAGTAATTTATAACAAATCTAATGATTACAAAACATATTTTGGTTACAGTTTTATTTTACATATAGAAACAGTCACTCATTGTTAATTTCTATTTTAGCATTTTTATGCCAAATATGTAGTAGTAAAAAATCCTACAGTACTGTAAATTTTATTTCTTTGCTTGAATTGGTCTGCATTAGAACTGCTTGTTCACTTTACCTTAGTGTCATGGAACAAGTTTAAGATTGCAACACGCTACTCACCTAATGCAGTTATCTGGATCATTTTTGCAATCTGTGTTGCAACGAAACCTCTCCCAGGACAACCAGCCCATGGGTGGAGTTCGGGCCAATCCATTCTCTAAAGCATGTACCACTGTTGCCAACAGCACCAACACAAACGTCAATGCACCGTACCCCATACTGGCCCTACCCTGCAACACAGAAGATGGTATTTGTTCCCCACTCTGCACTCGCACACATGAACGTAGTAGGTACTCCTCACAGCACGTGTGTAGCCTCTGAGAGCCGGGACACTACTGTCTCTCCATGCCAGTCTGCTAGCTTGCCAGCCTACCTGCCTGACTTGCTCACTGCTTAACACTTTCACCCAATGCCCCAGTTTCAAAATGACTGCAGGCAGCTACTACACCAGTATTATGTACCTCACTGCAACACACCTCTTTCCCATCATCATTAGCTATGGTACACATAACCTTTAGTATGACAACTCTTACATAGTGGATTAACAAGCTCCAAACTCCCACGACAAATACAATGGTGAGATATGCATTCTTTTGCAAGTATTGTTTTGATGAATCTAGCTTCCATTCTAGTATTCCACAATGTTAAATATCCATATAGCAGCACTTTATTCAGCAAAACAGGCACAGAATAACAGCAGGCATTTAATTTTACAAACTATTTTACTTGTTATAAGAAATGTATATATTAAACATATCTTTCCCCAGGTAAAACCAAGAAAAATTTATGGATATAAAACTATTTTAAACCTTAATTTTCATAAATTTACCTTTTTCTATACATAAACTAAAATCCAGCATTTAGAAGAGGGAAAACTAATTTAAAATTTGACTTTTCATATATGTAATATTACAGTTTAAGAATGCTATTACTTTGATTTACCTAAATTTGTAAATATATTTTAACTATAAATGAACTAGTTACTAGTACAAATAAAGTGATAACATATAACACACGAGGGGAACTATTTTAACAAAAACTTTTAACTTTAACTTAAAGGAAATATCTATGTTTTAACAAGAAGTTTTGGCTGTCTTATGTTAAGCATAAGAGTAATAAAGAAGTTTTTGTACACTTCCTTTATTACATTAGGACACTGATTTAGTTTTATTTAAAATTCTCTGTTTAGTTATTCTGCTAAGGAAAACATGCTTTATGTACTTAGATAAATAGAATATAACTCTACTTAGAAATGGGCAAATGATATGCGGCTACTTTGTAATACACTATAAACACAAACTTTCAAGAAGCCACTTGCCATGGCAACTCCTTTGTTGGTAGCTATGAATGCAAACTTAAATACATGGGACAGATCTGCAATCAAAATAATAATGTTCCGGATTATATGGTCAGAAAAAAAATATGGTAATTTCACTTCTTTTAAATGTTTGAATTTACTCTTTTTCAGTAAATTATATCATATGTGACAGAACTGGTATTGGAAAAAAATGGTAACCACGAAAGACTATATGAACATATGATATGAAGGTTATGCTTTATTTCAACTATTATTTTCTTCCTTACCCTTCCCTCCAACGATCCAAAAAAGATGCACAACTTTGATATGCAGCATTGTTCCACACTGCAGAAGAAACAGGACACTGAATTAAACGTTATACATTGTATGCACAGCAAAACCTGAACATTTGCTAACAACTTTTGCTACCATGCTTAGTATTAAAATAAATTTTCAGTTACATAATCCATATCTGAGCTACACTTTAAACAGGCCACTATATCATGCATTTACATTGATATTGATGTAAATAAATAAGCAGGTAATTTTTGCTTGTATATTCAATTTAAATTACAAGCATCAATTAAGAATATTTTAGGTACCTATATTACGAATGCACGTTAACAATATATCACAACAACTATTTACATTTTCATACAAAGAAAGATACTTTTTATTTAGTTCTGACAACTATCTTGATTTTTTATCACATGACATAGCTACATTATTTTCATTCAGATTCACAACAAAAGTTGTTATACACTGCCAAAATATTCAGGCAAAATAATTTCATATGAAATTTTAGAGTCGAATTTTTAAATTCTTTCATGAAAGTTTATTCAAAAATGTGCTTGTATATACTTTAATTCAAGGATGTGCAAGTACAACAAAATGTCACATGTTTTAAGGAACAAAAGTAACATTTCTGTGGTCTGGATTCAGTTTCCAACAGCAGATCAAGTTTTCATAAACCAATATTCACCATTTTTCTCCTGCACTTTAAAGTTCATTGGTCCATTTTGTATATTTTTTTGCTGTCCATTATCATTCTTTCTTGGAGTATATATTGCGATATACTCTTTTAAATTCCTGAAAGGCTTCTTTTGTTTTCTTTCAAGTTTCCCGTATCTTTTCACTCCACCAATGCACTTGCCTTTGTAAATATGGATTATATAAACGATGAAAAAAGAAAATTATATTCACATGAAAACAAACAATATTTAAACCATTCACAGATCACCCCTCAATTTCATCTTTCACTGTTTTTGGTCGAAAGGCCTACGAGTTTTGCAAATCTTACATTTTAAATTGCTTAAAAGAATAATACATGCTTGTTCTGATCACTTATTTAACATCATTAAACTACATATTGTCTTCGGAGCACATTAGTCTAGCCTTAAAGACTGTAAAAAAAATAATGTATTTTTTTGTGAATAAACTACGTGCATACTGTAATAACGTTTTCTATATACACAAAATAAAAATTTAGGAAAGGATCTTTTTAAACTATATTTTCTACCTACGCCACTTCTAAAAAGTTCAAAGGTTTCAAGATTAAAACAGAACTGCATATGCAGTATTAATTAGATTTACCTTGAACTAACGCTTGCGTTTCACTTCCAACTCTGGCTAACTCCAACAATTTAAAAAATAACTAGAGCAGGATTTGCAGGTTATGTCATAGTGATTTGATATACGAACGTAAACTTTGCCACAAGACACGAACTTTGCACTTCCATTCTCTGTTCCGAAGCAAGCACCGGAAGTTAGATGTTTTTGTTATTGTTCATGTCAGTTAAGAGTGGTCAAGAGCCAGATGTGAGATCATCCATTAGCATTATAACTTTCACTTAGATAAGTAGATGTTCGGTGGATATAGCACAGAAGTACTCGAATGGGAAATGTCGATATATGCGATTCTTGGATGTTCTCGAGATTTTCTCGAATCCTGAATACCGTATTCTAATATTTCTAGAATGGATTATTTAAATCTTATTTTACGTGAATAAAATTATTAACATGCATAACCAGGTGATTAATATTTACTAATTTGGTTTAGCTTAACACATTTAGTAGCTGTCATCTATAATTATTTAATCCTGTGCATTGATGCTGCCTGAAAATAGTTAGAAATAAACTTTTCTTGCGAAGCTTTAAAAACATTTTTTTTTTTTTTATTTTCAGAGTTAAGGGCGATTATAGTGCTAATTTAGCTTAGCATGATAAAGAGAATCTAATACATTACCATATTAGATATATTTATGTTCCGCATTATACTCATATTTTAATGCTAATGCTTGAGATAATTTTGTCCACAAATACAAAACAAGTTATTTGCATTTCTAAATCTGTCATAAATACATTAAATTTAATGGTATGCTGAAGTTCAGTTTTGTACACCTTTGCATTCCAGCAATTTGTCCCATTCGAGTTCTCAAGATTTCGTCGCTAAGTGTTGGGACAATGAGGTTGTCACAAAGAATGAGGACAGAATTATTTTAGCTATTGGAAGTGCATTACGCATAAGTCACGATACAAAAGTTGAATAGAAACTTCTGAGGACATTCAATATTTTGATAACTATTGTCATATTTTCCATGCATCACCCGAGTGCTTTATTCGAGAGCAACCATGGCAAGAACTGAAAAGTGAAATCGTAGTATCCCAAAGTCGAGGGTTTTAACCAGGAGGGGGGTATAGATTTTATCGGGCACCAAAATCCTAGCATGACTTCCTTCGAAGGAAAGTAAAGCCGGTGGTGCCGTAAAGACTTCAAGTCTGATAAAAGAAGACTTTGAGCAAACTTAAACGGTCTTTTACGGCCAAGATAGAATGGGACTCTGAGAACCAAGGCGGTTAAAAGGCATCAAGAGATAAAACTCAACTTCAACTGCGTAGTATTCAAGAACTTGTATTCTGAAACAAGTGTTTCCGATTAACAATGAATGATTTTAGATGAAAATTAAACGGCCTTTCATGCCCAATACGAAGTGGATTGTTGAGAACCACAGCAATTAAAGAGCGTCGATAAATAACAACTCAACATCACGGGAGTTTGGGATTTATTTAAATTATAACCCACATTTGTTGTAGATACTTTTGGATTTTCTTGTACTCAAATTCAATGATCTATTTTCATCGGTTACACATATCTGATCTTGGATGGCTTCAAGAATTGGTAAATTTTCTTACAATTCTTGTCACCGTTGTGTGGGAATTATGGCACGATCCGGATGCATATTATTAAACAAATTAAAGAATTTGAGAAAGAAATTCTGGTGATAGGATTGTTGTTTTATTTGCTAATGACCTCATGAATTGCCAGGATCATATCAGCACTGCCGGTGTGTATAATTTGGTATGCAAGAGTTCTTTTAAATGCCAATAATCTACTGACATGGGACTATTGATTTTAAGCATATTTAAAAATCATCAGTCTGGGTCGGATTTGAACCCACTATTTTGGAATCAATAAGCCAGCGCTTAGCCGACTGAGCTACCCAGGCCGATAATTGTTGCCTATACTCCTGCCGTCCTAAGAAGCACATTTTTCTGTGAGCAATTCCACGAACAAAATCTCCCGGTAAGCTATTCTTGTGCATACAATTTGTTTGAATGTAATATGGGCAACACATGGGCGAAAGTGTCATTGTCGTCCATCACGCTTGTGCAAGCTGGCACAGAATAATACAGAAGGTGTGTTTTTAAGGGGGATGCAGTATATCTTCATAGCCAACCATTAAAATTAAACTTAGAAACCTTTGCTTTTCTTTAACACACTAGTTGTGGTGGTTTCTTATGATTTATGTCCTTCAATTGTATAACGGACGATGAATGAAATGGGTGAACTGATGCTCAAATGAGCCCAGGGTCCATGAAGCTTGGAGCTACCATTCATCTTTCAGGATAAGGGAAAACCCCCGTGGAAGAAAAGCCCTTATCCAAACAACTTACTCTGATCGAGATTGGAGCTTGGGACCTCTTAAACGTGAGGCAGACACGCTACCGTCTATGCTACCGAGGCGGACTATGGTGATTATAAACAAGTTTTCGCGGATAAAACAAAGAACAGTCAAATATACTTGTTTTCATATATACAGTGAACACCGAAGAAAGAAAAAAATGTTTTAGAAACTTACACTTTTTTATTTAAGAATAAATTAACTGCACACCTGGAGAGATCCATATTATCTACACCACTGAGGTAAATGTGGAAATGTATACATTCGGATGAAGTTTCCTTTCCTTGCACTTTCTGCCCCATCTTTAAGTATTGGCTCCTTTTTAAGTAAGAAAGAAAACCTTTGCAGAAAATGTGTCTTAAACTGCAGTACATAAGATTGTTGTCGGTGCTAGACTTCACAGTCAAGCTATTCCCTTCCTTGGATCAGTTTTGCATTAACGTAGCATTTATTCTACCATTCTCGGCCCAGAAAGTAAACACATGTTTGATTTCTTGAAATATTTTGTCCATTTCTGGAATATTTGTTTTTGAAGACCTCATTTCTTGCACCAATTCCATAAATTCACTCATATCAGATTTATGGACTTTTTTCAGTAAGAAAAACGTTGATTCAACAGTTTCACAAAGAAAAAGACAATTCTTCATTCTCTTGCTTGTCAGTAGAAGCAAATTTTTCGTGAGTTCTTGGATAATTTCGAAATTTGCAGAGAAAATTAAACAATACTTTTATAAGGAAGTAACAGATTAAATTCCCGAAACTTTTTAAATTTAAAAATTATTATATTTTTATATTTTTCTCTGTTGTGACTTTCGTTATCTCAGTATTAGCTGAAACACAATTGCAATTATTGTTTACTAGATAGTAAGCGGCTAAGTACGTAATGTTAAAAAATCAAAATGATGGCCAGTTGGTATTAAGTTCATTCACTTGTAATTCTCAGAAGACCTTTGGTGCCCCAAACCTGTTTAGCTGGTTGTCGCACTTGAAAAAGTAGATCAAGAGGGTTAAGTCTCCTGAATAAGGGCACTCAAGCAGAGCAGACAGTCGACATTATTCCTAAAACCTCGCCCTTGGCCGCGCTTCATCATGATTCATGAGGTTTCCCATTTGGCTCACGATGCTGGATGGGACCTATGCCATCATGTTATTGTCATGCAATATCGAGGATCGAAACGCGGCTCTTCTGATGGATACGCATTATTGCGTCATAGACACCAACAATATTAAGCCTAACAATAAGATGTATGCACTCATATGACTTTCTCGGATCACTCTTGCGTAAGGTATTCTTAATACACTTATTCTTCATTTACTCCATGTTAATCGAGATAGAGTTTTGGTGTTAAATTTTTTAAAATGAGAAACATAGAAATCAGCAAGAGAGCGCACTGTTGCCCGCGCTGTTGTAGGTAACCCATGACTGCCTAGTCCCACATCGCATTATTTCCATGCAACGTTCCGATTGACACCCCGCGATTCCGTCGGCCCGTCCGTAGTGCCGAGAGGGTAAAGAGCCCGAAGGTTTTAGCTGCGTGCCCATCCAGTTAATGGGTTTTACCGCAGGTAAGATTTTTCTTTTCGGGATGTTGTAGGTTGGTTTTGGGGATTTATGTTGAAAAAAATTGTGCTCCTCTAGATGCTGGACAGTATGCAGAATCTATTACACCCTGGTGTATATAATTTGAATTTTTTTTTAAGGGTTTATAATTTGTAACCAAACAGCTCTTGGATAGATTATACGGAGCTTAGCTATTGCTGCTCTACGGATTAGCTCCGGTATTATCTCGGGTGCCCGCAAGTAATGCGGGGTTTCTGGAAAGGACTAAAGCAGCGTCTAGTGGGGTCATAATCTCCTAGAGGTCTAAACAGGGCACGTCTATGGTTGGGTAATTTGACATAGAATTTTGTAACCCGGCACCTAATTTCTTCCTCCATGTATAGAAGAGATGAGCTTCATGAAGTAACCTCACGGGGAAGGAGCGGCCTACAGAATAGATGGACCAAAGTCATCTATTTCATGTACGTTGAAGTCATAAAATCCAGCTGTCTGCGGCCATGCTCCAGAGCTCGCAGGCATATAGCATCAACGGGACTACAAGCGCTCGAAGAAGTACGACTTCAAGCTAACCGGAATCCAAACCGAGTACATCATTGGATACAGGAGGCAAAATCCCTCTGCACGCGCGCCGAGATGATGTGATGGAGAAAGGTTAAGCCTCTTTCCAGCTTAACGTCCACGTACTAGATGGTATTTGTCCACTCGATCCTTCGGCATCGATAGTGGAAGTTGGCACAGTCTGCGAGGATGTAACACTTGGCGAAAAGTATGGCGTGGCTTTTGTCCGGATTAACGGATATCTGCTATCGCCGGTACCACTATTGTGTGAGACGGAGGTGTCTTTGAATTGGGCCGAAGGCTTACCTCCGCGTGATTATACTATAGCTATCCCTTCAATACTTTCAAGCGCAGCGCTTTAATGACTACTGGTAGACGGCAGTAGTATAGATATAACGTTGACTAAAGGTCCTGGCGAACTATTAATATTTTCATCTCCATTGTCATCGGGAACTGGATTACACCCGCAATCTTCAAAGTCATCGTCCGATTCAGTTACTTTCTTCTAACCCCTCCACATATTCAGTGGCAGACTTCCAATTTTCTGGAGTAACTCTTTAGAGCTGCATTGCGGAAGATCGCACTTATATCTCGTTCCTTAAATGTCACATTACGTTTCGTCACATCTGCTTTGATTTGTGACCATATTAGCTCGAAAGTATTCGTATCACAATGATATACGGTAAGGCACGTTCTTTTAATTCAGCTATAAAGTCTACTGCACACCGTTTGAAGTTATCTTTGTTTTTCTGATTTATGTCATACAGCACCGGTTATGATGCTATATATCCGTTATAACCACATTTCACTGTCAATATAAAGCACTGCAAGCAAGCCTTGCACTGGTTGGAGCACCTATCGGAGGCTAAGCAATCACGGATTGCAATGACAATGTGTTTAGAAATTTGTCACCCCACATTTGTCACAGGGAGGGGTAGGGTTAAGTAGGTCATATTTCAGGTAAAAAAAAGATGAACGTTAAGAACTAGAGTTACGGGCCGAACCTTACAATCAAAACCATTCTGCTAACGACATGCTTAGAAAATAGACCCAAAATTGCTTGTTTTCATTGTATTTAAGAATCTACATAATTTTCTGTCTAAATTAATTATTTAACAGGTATTGTACTAATTACATTCACATAATGTTAGTATATTTATTAACAAATTGTTGCTATATCAATTACTGTATGTAAGTCATGTATATCAGTCGTTTAAGTTAAAACAAGTATACATAAATGAATGCATTTTAAAAGAATGGGGGAAAATTCGTAGTCTTAGGCGATTATCAGGTCATTTAAGAGCTGGTGCCCATGTAATAGTTTGGCATTTTATTGTCTTTGCATGTCCAGGATAAAAAAGAGAGTGGCGACTTCCCAGTTGAAAAAAGTATAAGTACCTACAGGAAAATCCAAACAACCAACGATATCTCGGTAATGCTGCATTCAACAAAAAAGTCTATTTGACGTAAAAACGTGTTGCTTTATTTATTATTTTTAAACGAGATACACTTTCCTTACACATTTAATATTTTATTGTAGATATAAGAATAAAGTAAACTAAATGATATTCAGGTTCTTATAAAACGGATTCCTTTGTGGTGGCTTTGGAATGTCACGCTCTTTACATGACCACGAGAAAACACGAATAGCGACTTCCTTCCTGAAAGAAGCATACATTTTCGAAAGTTCAAGCCAATAACAAAGAATACCTCGGAAATAGTTAATACCACAAACAATTTTGGCATAATTTGTGTGGCTAATGTTATCTACAGCTTTTGTGTAATAAATTTTGTCTAGCTCTTATGGATTACCAGTTAACAAAAGTTATTTAGGGTGCAGAGGATTTCACTGGCTATTCGTAGCAAATTAAAAGTATAGTTTATTATCTATGTAAATATTATATACATATGGTCTTTTAATTAAATTGTTAGAGCCCGTTTTGAAACAAAATCTAATATAAAATGACGTATTTTGCAATAGACGATAGTTTGGTATAGAGAGATATCTTCAAAATATTTGAGTCACACTTTTGGAAGTGAATAACAAATTTGTTATGTCACTTTGTAGTCTTTTATTCAAAAAAAGAAGTACAAAGAAACACGCGGTTGTTTCTTCTAAGACCATTCTTTCTTAGAACCAATGGATCTCAAAAACGTGATTACCAGTGAAATGTCGGTGTCAAGTATTTGGGTGAAATGTAATACTTGTTCCGCTTATTGTAGATAAATAGTAGAGTAAATAAAATGGGACGAGAAATAAAAATTTTTCAAACTTCAGCCGTAATTTCACAGATCAGTGCGGGCACCGCAGAGAAAACAAACCTGTTCTCTCTGGTTTTTCTTGGATTATTTTGTAACATGGCTTCTTAAGTACGTGGAAAGTAACTTTACAGCAAGTTTTGGGAAAGATGCAAATGTGATCCTCTTGGACTCTTAATCCTGTACTGTTGATCCATTATGGCGAGTTTCGTCAATTTTTATAAGGTTCATAATATAATTGTTGAAAACTGTTATTTGTAGCGTTCCTGTCAGACATAATTGCATAAAAGTCTTACAAAAATAATTTGAAGATAATCAACAAAATAACTGTTCACCTAAACAAAAGCATAGATAGACGTTCACCAGAATGTTAAATCGTGATTTGAAAGCCGTTTGGCCTCAAATCTTTGCCCTTTCACGCCACATCATTACTAAATCTCAATGGCAGATCTGGAAGGATGATAATTTTAAAGAACAGACCATCCCACGTGAAACTCGAGCACACGTTCTCAGAAGTGTGTAAGGTATATAAGCTGGCAAGAGGTAAAGTCGAGTTAATGTAAATCAAACGCTTCAAGGATACTCGTCAAAAGAGTCTTTCAAGTATTAAAATATTGGATATTTCTGCATAATATATTTTCCAAACGCCATTTATTTCCTATACGACGCACTGATTAGGTGTAGTCACAAGGTATACTCCACCAGAAATTGTAGATCGCCCAAAAATTCCGTATCGAGTTTTTACGAAATATATTTTTCGATGACTACGAATCCCCCCTCCACCAAACAACTGTTTTAAAAATAGTTCATGTACCTATGTGTGTGTTTGCGAACAGTATAACTAAAAATGAAAGGTTGGATAAATACCACACTCACTATTTAGCTTCAGAATCTCCCAAAGAAAATATTTCAACACCAAACAACTCTTTAGATATACAAATATAATAATTTTAACATAAAACTTCACTTATCTTACAAGAAATTATTATTATTCAATTTTTTTTAAAGATTTGATGCCTCAAAATAAATATACATAGTATTAAAAATTTACTACATTTCTCTAAAAAAATTAAAATTCCTGATAATAAAAACTCTGGTATTTATCAGTTTAATTGTTTAATTTGTGATAAAGTTTATATTGGAAAGACGGAACGTATTTTGGAAACCAGAACGAAGGAACATTTTGTAACATTAAGTACAAACAAACTGATAAATCGGCTGTAGCAGATCATTTTTGGTCATTTAACCATGAAATAAATCCAGAAGTTAAAATTATTAAAACAATTAAATGGTCCGATAGATTTAATGGGTTGGGAAAAATATTTATTTTAAAATATAAACATAAAGTAATGAATTTTGAAATACCGGCAATCGATTCTGCTTTTAAGTTTATTTCATTTTCAGACTTTGGTAGTACTGGCAAAAACATAGTGACATCTAGTGTCACCTTGACAATGAGGCTGTTCGATCTGATGATGTGAAGAATTATTTCACAAAATCGCGATCCTCATCAATTAATAAGAAAATTTTAATCATTTATTATAAGATAAGTGAAGCTGTATGTTACAAATTATTATATCTGTATATATTTCTTGCTTCACTGCAAATGGCTTCATATTTTACGTATTTATTAGCTCTTTACATGTTTCGAAATTTTTGATTTTATGAAAAATTACTGTAAAAGTTTGATTAAAGTATCAGATATTAAGTACATTTATAAGAAAAACAAAACGTAGGCCTTAAGTTTTATAAAATCATTTTTATAAGAAAGGAATTTTTTATAATGCTGTGTAATTACTAAATCTTACGTATAGACAGAAATGTATTACACAAGGCATGTAGATCTGTTTAAAACATACAATTTATTTCAAATAACCATTTGTGACATAAGCTATTTCCAAGATATTGCTGTAGAAGCTTCGAAATGTTAAAATACTTCTTCAACTTTTTGAAGTACTGCCAACATTCCCGCGATTGCATGGACTTGGCTCAAATATACTCCAGACTAGTTTTCACACAAATGGGAGCAAAAGAAGTGGGTTATTGCTGATCAACCTCCCTTCCAATAATCTCATATTATTTTGGAAATGAAGTATACCTACATCTATCTACTTACGTTTCAGTAGGTTTTCACGCTGATCAAAATATGTCGAGATAGGTATAGCAGATAACTAAGGCCAGTAGGTATATGGCGTCTAGTTCTTAAACATTTGAATATCGCTGTTCAGTTTGAGTCTATAAAATATGTCAAATGCAGTTATTGCTTCAAATATTCATCCAAATTGAAATGGAGTAGATATAAAAATAAATATTCGCAATTTATTTGTATCAGGTGCATAAAATTATAATTATTTCCCTTTCTTTTTGGTACGGGTTGACGTATTTGTAAATGTTTGGTTGCAAACCTTTGAGTGAGAATTCTACTACAGGTGCATTTTCTTTATCGTTCAGTTCATAATCCTCGGTGGGTAAATCAGTTTTATACGTGTACGAAGCAGCGAGTCACCGCCCCCTTGCACTTCGCCACATTCAACAGATCTTGCTTACAAAGTGATTTGTTCATAAAGGCAGGACTCTGGTACTACTATCAGTTCAGGTATAGGTATAGTTTAAATGATAGCATTGAGTCATTCCTGCTGAATCTTTCAATATTTTCCCAATAGAATTGGTTGTATTGCGGGTTTTTCTTAATTCCTCTACCTTATTCAGAAGAAAAGCTGTTGAACTTCCTAATATAACAATTTTAATATTCTTACAGACATCTAGGTAATCGAAATAAACATTTGAAAAACTGTTTTATTGGGTATTTCCTTGTAGATACAATTAGAATCAGGGAATGTAGTAGTTTTAAACGATACTGAAATCCTTTAAGAGTTGGTCACTATATGACCACCATTCTCTTTGAATAGCCAAAGAACAAAAGAAAGATAGAAGAAAAAAAAGTGACTAACGATGTCCTATTTGAGAGAAAGTATGAGTATTAGAAATTTCAAATCAATAACAAAACATATTTTAAAAATTGTGAATCCCACAAAACATTTGACATTAAATGGTGTGCATTAACGACGTGTATAGTTTGTGTACCAAGATTTTGTCTATCTGTTATGGTTTACTAATTAGGCAAAATCATACAAAATGAAGATGATTTCAGAGGCTACTCGCACTAAGTCGATGATACACATTTCGTATATCATGAAAACACCTTAAGCATATTGTGACTTTGTGGGTTCGTGAAATCAAAAGTCCAGTTGTACAAACTCAAAATGTTCTTTATTTCCACCGAATTACAGTTGGTACACTTGCCGATTACATAGAAGTACGTAGCGCACACAATTACAATCCACCACTTCGTCTGTCACAGGTTCACTCCGCACTCACTATTACGTAACACTGCACTCTAGAGCTGAGTAAAAGCTCCTCTGATACACGTACGCAGTCTTCCAGTCCGTTCGCTAGCACTGCGCTCCTCACGGCTGTTCGCCAAAAACTGTACTCTCCTCCAGCCCGACGCGTCGCTTATATAGGACCCACTGGCCAATCTAGAAGGTTCCGGGTTAGATGAAATATCCTGATTGTTCCAGATGTCAGGGGGAGGGGAAAGAGACGGTACAGTGCCTAGTGACACTTTCCTAACCATCTCCCATGTTAGCGCTACAAGATAAATGGGTGGGCGTGGTCTTAATGCCTCCTGTCCCCTACCCAGCTCCAGTTGGTCGTGCCTTCCGATAATTGGTTGACAATATGGTAATTTAATAAAAATTACTGCAGCCCTTTTTGAAAAAAAAATCAAAATGCTGAACGAATCTCCATTTAAAAAGTGTTTTGAGATTTGTTTTTAAATGTTTACAATTCTTTAAAAACGTTGAACTTCTTTTTTAAATAAGGGAGTTTCAAAATGCACATACTGAGGCTGATATCTAGTATCGAATTTTTGGGTAGAATGCAGTACCTTCTCTTTCTATTATGTCTACTACATATTTTAATGGCGATTTTACATGAAGTTTTGAGTCTTAAAATACAAGCCAGTCCCTTCGCACAACACGGTGACACAGTTTACAAAATAGACAGTTTTAAGCTTTTAAGCATATAACGAAAAGCTAATATAAAATGTAATTATTTTGGAATAATATCTATCCACTTTGCTTTCTCTTCATATTTCTCGGATGGCTTATTATCAGGGAACAGAAGGACATGTTACCTCTATCTAGTGCGGATGTTCGATGTTTAACACTACCAAGAAGTGAAGGAACCACAGAAGGCCAACCGGAATGTGTACACGCTCCTAATAATTTTTGTTTTCCCCTTTTCTCCCAAGTTCTATTCGTTATTTTTATATTCCTGCTTGTTTTCGTTTGTTTATACACATACTGCCAAATACATAAAGACACAAACAGCCATGCCGGAAGCGGGACTCGAATCCGCAGTCCCCTACGTCTTGAAACTCCCAAGCTAGGCTCCTGCTGGCAATACCGGATAGAACTCGACCATCGGAGATGGCTCATAGAAGACTTCTTTTGTCGTGAGGTCTACCGGAAAGTCCGAAGCTTCTATCAGCCCGGGAGCAATGGAGAAGTCCGGGGTTCTTTCCTTGGGGCAATACCTGGAGTCTAAAAGGCCCCCCCCCCTCATCTCAAGACGGGATGGAAGTGGATACGCAACTTACGCGCGTCAACCCCGCAGGATTTTCGGTAGGGCCACCTGGTGATCTAGCACACCATCTACAATCTTTGTAGGCTAGTACCCGGGACTTATTAGGCAATCCTCTGCCCCCTCCGGGCGGCCGAAGCCTAGCCGGAGGTACCCGATCTCCCACGGGTGTTGGGAACACACTTGTCCCCTCGAGTGCAACCCAATCCGAACAACTCCCACTCAGGAAGGGGCTCGAATGTTCGGCCCGAGGTTCCGCTAGTAACGTCAGGGGTACCACGAGTGCTAAGGGTCCGCAGCGGCCGCCGCATGGCAGCTGAATGTGCGTGTAGTGTTTAACGCCCGCTTTTACTACATACGGCACCGCAGGCGATGACACTGATGATACATGAGATGAAGATGGAGCATCGGTGGAATGAGATGGCGGGGGAAACCGGAGATCCCGGAGAAAACCCGCCCCAGCGCCGTGTTGTCCACCACAAATCTCACTTTGCTGTCGCCTGGGATCGAACACGGGCCGCCTTAGTCAGAGCCAAGCGACGGCAGCTGAATGGGACGGATCCCCTCCCCTACGGGCTCATAGAAGAAGGGCCAACAACTCTCCAACGAGCAAATATCTGCCATCCATCCTACACCGGCTGTCATAGCACAACGCCTTAAGCCCATGACATTTGAAAGGGGAAGCAAAAGTTAGGAAATGATGAACAAATTGATGGCAGAAGGGAAACCAGGGAAAAACTATGATTAGAGTAGTCGGCCCTAGGAATCGAACCCAGATCTCTCGACTGCGTTACAGGTTATCGCGCAGCTACATCGTTAAGGGTATACTTCCCAGGGTATCCATATTGCCAGGATAGTTTTATAGCACAAAATGAAATAGTGCATTAAATTTAGACTGATCCGATTAAGAAATTACTAGAAACATCACTTAGTGCATCAGTTCATAACAAAAAGGGACATATTCACCGTTCCCTCTACGTAGAATTGATTTGCCCATTGTATTATTACGTTGGCCTCAGTGATCAAAGGAAGAACGCACTGCGCAGTACATAATGATGGGCTTATTCCTACGGATGACCATAATAAAAAGCTAAGGCGTGGGTTGTACAAGGAAATGATAGGTTAAAAAGAGAGAAGGAATATAAACGAGAGAGAGAGGGTGGAAGGAAGATCAAAGAAAAGCTTGAAATGAAACCAAGCTTGCAGTTCGACGCCCAAGAAATCGTTGTAAAGGTTGCTTTATTAAATGTGATGTACTTATCACGAGAAAAATGATATCACTGTGCTTTTTGATGCTTTAGGCTTCGAAGTATCGAAGTATTTATGAACACCAGAAAATAGCAATTTACTTTCCCTACTACGTAGTGAAGTTTATTTCCCTAAAATTGAGATACTGTGAGTTTACAAGATTTTGGAACTCCCTGGATTTAAAAAAAAAGTAAGACATGTGTACAGGAGCGTGCGTTTATCTGTCAAGCACACAATTCAAAACGAAAAAAAAAAAAAAATTGTTAAGTGCCACAATTGATATTTAAGTTCAGTATTTTCCAAGAATGTGACAAAAAGATCTTTAAGAAAGTCTGTCCACCTTAAACAGCTCTTTAAAAAGAAGTTTTAGAAATTCTTTTAAACACAAAAATGGCTCTAACAATTTAGATCGACTTGACCCGTAGCTCAGTCGATAAAGCGGCTGCCTGCTGCGCGAGGGGTCCCGGGTTCGATTCCCGGCTGGGGTGGGGATTTTTCTTTCCAATCAAGCTGATTTCTTCCCCAGAGTCTAGAATCATGGACGAGAGTGAAAATGTGTGCGTGATCTATATATACTATATATAAACTTAATGTCCTTCAACGTAAGTCTTATCGGACGATAAATGAAATGGGTGAAATAATACTCAAATGAGCCTGGGGTCCATAGAAATTATTTACCTGACATTCATATTTCAGAATAAGGGAAAACCTTATCCAGATAACTGACCCTGATCGCAATTCTAACTCGGGACTTAGAATTTCTTGACTGTGAAGTAGACACACTACCACCACGCTACACTGGCTGATAAGGAATTTAATTAAACTACCATATGTTTAAGATATTTTCATGACAAATTAAATTATGGAAATAAATTGTTCTTTCACACTAGTCGTGTGTAGGACGCACTATGAAGGGGTAGAGTCAGACTGAAAAATTGAATGCCATAGCCGGGATTTGAACATCGGATCTTCTGGTCTCCGTCCAGCCGCTCTAACCATTTGAACTACTATGGCCAATGTGCCAACATGACATTAAATTCTCCAACTGATCAGAAGATCCGTGGTTCAAATCCCGGCTATGGTATTGAATTTTTCAGTCTGGCTCTACCCTTTCATAGTGCGTCCTACACACGGCTAGTGTGAAAGAACAATTAATTTCCATTAATTGTACCTAATAGTGATCCGAACTATAAAGCCCGGGCCTTCAAGTACTTACAGCATAGTAAGTCGCCGTTAAGGTAGCTGTCTCATGTGTTTATGAGAACTCCTAGTGGTGTACCGGGAGAAAGACGAGTACTAAAGTACTTAAGTACTTAAGTCCCACGCTTCATCATTTAACTCTTATTATTTTAGTTAATTGATGGAAATTAGTCATTTCTCCACACTAGCCGTTTATAGGCTAAGGTTTTTCATGGATAGAGTCAACATGAAAAATTCAATGCCTTGGCCGGGATTGGAACCACGGCTACTTTGGAGAAATGATTAATTTCCACCAATTAACTAAAATAATAAGAGTTAAATGATGAAGCCTGGGACTCAAGTACTTAAGATAGTAAGTCGCCACAAACGATGTATCTCGAATGCGAGAGCCCCTAGTGGTTTACCGGGGAAATATACGAGTCAAATGGAGAATTTAATGTCAGGACGGCACATTGGCCATGGTAGCTCAATGGGTTAGAGCGACTGGACGGAAACCAGGAGATCCGTGGTTCAAATCCCGGCTATGGCATTGAATTTTTCCTGTTGACTCTATCTATTAAAAACCTTAGCCTATAAATGGCTAGTGAAAATTAGTTAACTGCTTGTCAGAACACATTGTTCTTCTTAAAAATGACATTCCTCATGAGACAGTATCTATACATTGTAACAGTATTTAACTTGTGCGTCTGGCATGCCACTTTATTGGATTAGCTTTGTAGAAATCTTTGAATAGAAGAACGAGCAAATGAATAAAGATTATGGAAGTAAGAAAGAACTTGAAGGCTGTTCATTTAGCAGTTCCATTTAAGGGAAAATTTGAAAAATATACTCTACCACAGCATACCTAGTTTAATATTAAAACACACACGAAAAAGAAATTTGGTAATGTAAAAGGAAGTTTCATTTCAGCAGAAAATAAAACAAATCACCTATGTATCGAAAAATTTTGCGCATGTCTGTACATGTATGAAGTTCAAGTTTAGAACATCTGCAACGGAGTGAGATTTTACTGTAGCTTAACGGATGGCCTAAAGTTTGTTTGAACAGAGAATGTTCGGATATTATGATGACACTGACCTAAATGCCAGCTGTCATGAAAAGTATTTAGTTTCGATTACTCAGAGACTAAGAAATGTTTGCAGGATAAAGTGTTTGTCTTACCGCGCAACATTGCGTTTTGACCTCGTTTAGGAAACCCTGTTAAGTCTCCCCGTCCCACCCAATGACACTGGGATTTCTGAAGTAAGATTGTCCTTGACATTACTTCGATATACTTACAGGATCTCACTGTACCCACGTAATTCATCTCACTGTTTGGGTATAAAATATAGTTGGGTAAACTAATGCAAACTCTATTGACAAGTGAATAACGAAACATAAGTGGATCAGAGGCATTTGTTTGTTTCGCCATTTACATTGTAGCTTGAGAAAAGCTGTTTTATGCTTCAAAATTGTGTCAGCCAAGTTTGAACATGCAGACTCATAAAATTTTCACTGTAATAATGTACCAAGGAAGTTCTTGCGTAGATAATATATTTTCTATTAACCAAATTATTGAAAAGAGAAGAGAATATAATTTAGAAACACATATAGCTGTCGTAGATTTTGAAAAGGCTTTTGATAAGGTAAGCAGGACTAGACTCTGGCAAACATTAGACGATAAAGGATATCCAAAACAACAAATATACTAAGGAACATGTATCGAGAAAAAAAATAGTTTTAGGAAATGGACGATTATCAAAAGATATGATAATTAATAAGGGTTTAAGACAGGATGTAGTTTATCTCCACTATTGTTTAATACTTATATATGGACGATATTCTCAGAAAACTAAAAGACGAAATACCATTAGGAATAAAAATAAATAAAAATAATGCGTTAAATATGCGAATGATATGATGTTAATACAAGACAGAGAGGATAAGCTGCAAATAAGTATGTACAAGTTACAAAAATTGATCAAAGATTATGGTTTATGTTTATCCTTAGAAAAATCAAAGGTTAAGGCATTTATAGGAAAACAAATAAGAAGATCTAAGATAGTGTTAAACAATAACAGGTAGGAACATTTAATTACTTTCACTGTAATGTAACCTATAAAACGAACAATGAAGAAATAAGTAGTAAATTAAACAAGTTTCAACACATTTGTGTAGTAATAGTCTGTACCTTGAAAAGAAAATCCCAAAAGGATACAAACCTAAAGTTTTATAAGAGAATGGCTGTTCCAGTTTTACTATATAGTTCGGAGACATGGACACTTAAAAGGAGAGATTGGAGCCAAATTCAAGCGGCAGAAATGATGATGTATAATGAACCATTTAGAGTATTAGGGGAACATATAAACATGCTTGATGTGTGTAAACGTATGTCTATAGTAATAATGTGATATAGGAATTCTCAAGCAGTTGCCATCAAGTTAGCTACACGGAAACTATTATCAATACTTTGAGCATACATGAGTAACCATGTCATTGATGGCAGGTAAAACGCAGTTCCGTGATTGGTCTGGACAAACTAACAGACTAAACGAGGGATGGGAGTGGCCTGTTATCTACGACGTCAAGTCCGGTACTATTCAACCTACATTTTCTTTGTTCTGGCTGAAATGCTTGGAAATTCCTATACCTGTAATAATCTATAATAATACGTCAATGTAATGAGATAAACATTCAAGTCTTTATGAGTCCGCATTCACATAACACTTACACTCTTTTATTGAAAGTTGCCTTTTGCTTTTAATAAATGTTTCACTTCATCAATGATCATGCATTATGACATACATTAACACACACGGGTAGTTGAGGTCCTTAAGGTACGGCCTTGCGTATAGGAGGTCTATAGTTAAAATGCCACACTCACTGAGGTAATTCCAGAATTCCTCACAAACTACGCATCTTAAAACTTAATGATATACCTGCTGTATATAAACTATGTGTACCAAAATCTGTTGCGGAGTAAAACCACAACGCCCAAAACTGAAGCCTGAAAAGCATCGCATGCAAGTAGCTGCTGGACATCCTTCGTCAGCTCTGTGTCTGGGGTGAACTACCAGTAAGAAGTTTTCGATATAACCTATGACAAAACTAAATACTTTATTTTAATGTACAAACACGCCATAAAAATGAAATTGACGAAGAAAATTAATGTTATCTATCTCTGGTACAATACAATATTGTGACTTTGTAGGTTGGTGAAATTAAAAGTCCAAGCACAAACTCAAATGTTCTTTATTTCCACCGAATTACAGTTGGAACACTTGCCGATTACATAGAATTACGTAGCCCACACAATTACAATCCACCAGTCCGTCTGTCACAGGTCCACTTCGCACTCACAATTACGTACAACTCCTCTGATACACGTACACAGTGTTCCAGTCCGTTCGCTCGCTAACACTACGCTCCACGGCTGCTCGCCAAGAACTCAACTGAACTGTCCACTGCAGGCCTTATATAGGAAGATCGCTGTTTCTGGAAGCTTCGCGGGCCGGAAAATCATCCCGAATGTTCCAGACGTCAGGGAGAGGGGAAAGAGACGGTATACTGGCTAGTGATGCTATTCTAACCATCCCCTCTGTGACACGAGATAAATGGGTAGGCGTGGTCTCAATGTTTCCCGTCCCTCACTCAGCCGTCAGTTGGTCGTGCCTTCCGATAATTGGGTGATATATTTTAGATTTTAGTCTCTTCAAAGTATCCTCAGAATTGCTGTACAAACTCTTGGCATTCTGGACATAAGATTGTGTAAGATTTTTTTTTTTTTTTTTCCATATATTGAACTCCAACACGCGTGTGAATTATTCCACAGATCTTGAACTGACCTCGGTTTCCTCATAAAAATTCATTGGAATTTATATCAGGTGATTAACTTGAAGAAATCATATTTTTCAGTTCATCACATTACTCTTATGTATTGATAGAACCTCTGCACAACTTAGAAGCATGTTTCGGGTCATTGTCCTGCGGCTGAATAAATCCACAACCAATAAGTCAGATAGATCAACATTTTTATCAGTATCCAGTGATACCCTTCGTTCTTAAATATTTCATTAATTCTCACTAGATCACCAGCATTTATCATCTGCAAAGCACCCCACACCATAATCGATCCTCCACCATGCTTCACCGTTGGCATCACACATTGACTCTTCATACGTTCTCCACGAAGTCGAAGAGCAAACCTTCCACGATGGTTTCCAAACGCCTGAAACTGAAACTCTTCCGTGAATAACACCTTGGACTATCGTTGAAAGCTCCGGTTTTTATGTTCCTATGCCCATTGTAATCTTTTCACCTTATTTTGTTTGCGTAATAAAGGTTTTCTGGCCGTTATTCATCCCTTTAAACCTTGTTCACGAAGTCAATATTACACGGTTGAGTCACAGATTGGAGTTGTTCGCTGCTATTAACTTCTCGCGAATTTCAGGCGCTGTACCAGTTCTCTTTATATTTACTTTGTACGTATATGAACTGATCTTCCGTATATGATGTTACTCGGAGTCTTCCAGATCGAGAAACACACCAGTTTGTTTGAACCATTGCAATGTAAGGACCATTGTAGATTGGGCTAAGTCAACTTTTCTTGCTATTGTCCTACTAGAATAGCCTTCTAGATGCATAGCTACAGTTACAGCATGTTTTTAAATTCCATTCTCCTTCTTCCAGTGTACGGTAAACCAATGCGAACTGCTTGCTACGCAGACTACTGAAGGAATGAAGCCTATTCGAATGGAACGTCATAGGCAAAGGCACACCAGAGAAGTTGTGGGAATTCATCAGCAGTCTTCTACGTGTTAAAGCAGTCAAATACACAACAAAAGCAGGTAGTATTTACATCCAAAGTATAAACTTGAAAGAAGCGTAGGGACAGTGAAGCACAAATTAGTACAAAAGTGAATCGAGAATATATTGACACATTGCTTCACTCACACTGTTTATTCACAGGACATGTTTCAAGAGCTCTTGCTCCTATCATCAGCTGATACTCGATTAGTGTAAGTTGTAGTGGTTTCCTCTTTCTCCGTATTGTCAATAGATGGTGTGTGATGTACTTGACAAAGATGTCCGGTGGTGGAGTTTGTTTTGAGAAGATTTTTTGGAATTTGTTATAGGCTGATGGGTGGAAGGTGAATTTTTTAAAAAGTTTTTTCTCTTTTTCTCCTGCAGGTTCTAGGGTGGTGGTTTCTTTTATTTTCTTAGCTTTGTTGAGTCTGTTAACTGTTTTGTCTACTAAATTTGGGTTGAAACCGTTGGATATAGCTACTTTTTTTATGTGTAGGTATTCTTCTTGATAATCTTCTCTGTTTAGTGGAAAGTTGATCATCCGAAAGATTAAACTGTTAAAAATGGCATGTTGGTGTTGTTTTGGGTTGAAACTGTTGTTCTTAATGTAATTATCTGTGGTGTCGGTTACCTGTAAATACCAAAAGTGAGTTTGTTGTTCATTTTTTTGATCTTGATGTCCAAAAAGGGAAGTATACCATCCTCTTCTGTTTCCAACGTAAATTTTATAGTGATCTTGATGTCCAAAAAGGGAAGTACACCAAAAATTTACACTATAAAATTTACATTGGAAACAGAAGAGGATGGTGTACTTCCCTTTTTGGACATCAAGATCAAAAAAATGAACAACAAACTCACCTTTGTTGTTTACAGGAAACCAACACACACAGATAATTACATTAAGAACAACAGTTTCAACCCAAAACAACACCAACATGCCATTTTCAACAGTTTAATCTTTCGGATGATCAACTTTCCACTAAACAGAGAAGATTATCAAGAAGAATACCTACACATAAAAAAAGTAGCTATATCCAACGGTTTCAACCCAAATTTAGTAGACAAAACAGTTAACAGACTCAACAAAGCTAAGAAAATAAAAGAAACCACCACCCTAGAACCTACAGGAGAAAAAGAGAAAAAACTTTTTAAAAAATTCACCTTCCACCCATCAGCCTATAACAAATTCCAAAAAATCTGCTCAAAACAAACTCCACCACCGGACATCTTTGACAAGTACATCACGCCATCTATTGACAATACGGAGAAAGAGGAAACCACTACAACTTACACTAATCGAGTATCAGCTGATGATAGGAGCAAGAGCTCTTGAAACATGTCCTGTGAATAAACAGTGTGAGTGAAGCAATGTGTCAATATCTTCTCGATTCACTTTTGTACTAGTATTTACATGTTTAAACATCTTTTACTATCAGAACGGGGATATGATAGAATATTGAAAACGAAATTCCTATTTTATCCACAAATCCATAGTAGTGAAAGATGATCGAAAACTTTTGACTGGTAGTGTAAATGTAGTACATAACACTTTTTCTATTTTTGCCATCTCTGCTTATTAATAGATGTCCAATTTTTGCATTTCTGTTAGGCTTGGGCAAACTTAAATAACTTTAAAACTCCATTGAAGGTACAGTTTTAAATGTACTGGGAGTTAATGAGGAAAGAGACGTCCTAATCTCACTCTTCGATAGTAAAAGGAAACATACAAACTTAATACGTAAAAGTAGGAAGTTTCTTTGCTTGCGCCAAGGAAGTTAATTTACTGGTCACATTTTCTATGTAGGCAGTGGCCAAAACACCTGTTGATGCCGCATGGTAATTTTCTTTGCTGCCAGTCTTCATATTTCATTTTAACAAAATTAAAAATTTAAAAGTTTGAAGCGCTGAAACTTCGGAGCAGGGCATTGCTGGGCCCGTATACTCCACTGTCTAACAAAGTATAATGCATTTCTCCCTTAGGGGCAGTTAAAGTACGACAAACGGTGTAACGGCGCTATTATTGCACTCTTTTTATTTTCTTTGGATATAAAAATTCTGTGCAGGACAGTTCTCCGAGCCAGACTGCCGTTTATATATTCCGGAACGTGCGTTTTGGAGGGCCAGGTGCCGCCAGTGTCTTACCCTGCATTACAAGAGGGTTTACACCCCTCGCCTCTCATAGTCCTTATGTGTTACGTGGATATTATTCAGCCCTTGGTGAGCTCTAGAATTATGATAATGAAATGACAGGAGCTTAGAATCTTAAAGCGTTTCTGCAAGTCAGTTTTTGAATAAAACTTTGAATAAAGTTATTAAAACTTATTAATTCTTTATTTGCATAATTTATATTTCAGTGAGGAGTGACAGTTATGGCTCCTAAGCTTGTATTAGGTAGATCCCGCGTTCGATTCCCGACGGACCGTCATTCTGACCATTCACTTTTCAGTGTTCTTCCTGGTCGGTAGGCAAATGTTATGGTGATTCAGCATGAATTTCTTGGAATTCCCTATACCTGGTAATAATGCATAATAATGTAATGATGTGAACATTCAAGCCGTTATGAGTCCGCGTTTACATAAGACTTACACTCTTTTAATAACAACTGCCTTTTATTTTTAATAAATGCTTCACTTGATAAATGATCATGCATTATGGCATACATTAACACACACGGGTAGTTGAGGTCCTTAAGGCACGAACTTGCGAATAGGTCTGACTGAAGTAATTCCAGATTTCCTCACAGCTGTGCACCCAAAACTTGATGACTTTATCTCCATCATTACGTTTCATCTGTTACAAGGTTAAAGGACCACGTGATTACATTCAATGTGACGACTTCTGGAACGGTCTAGCTTGCTTGGTTTCCTGGGGTCCTGTGCTCCATCTGGAATTGTTAAGAACCCGTCCTTACTAGTGCATATAATCTAGTCACCCTTCAGTTTTCCCCTCATCCCTCCCTCACAGCGGTGGGCCACGTTAGAAGCAAAACGGGCCTTTGTGGGCCTTTTGCGCTGCTATGCTTCAGTTTTCTATGAATTTTTTAGGGGTGGCTTCTGAGGTAGTGCCGCTGTGCCATGGCACCATCTGTGTGAAAAAGAAAGAAGGAGATGTGTATAGCAATTGCACAAAAATATTGTTTCTGATTATCTGCTCCCTCGTGTGAATAGGCCCGTTAAACGCAAACGTTCTGTCCTGATTGTTTTCCGTAGCTTGGCGCTGATTCCAGAACGGCACCCTCTACGGTCATAAGCGCCTGTGTTAATGGCTCCGATGTCTGCTTATACACAGCTTCTTATGGGAGAAGGTGGTGCCGAGATTTCTCTGGCGCATAACTTAATCCGTTAGAGTGCAGTAAAGCACGGGACTTAAGATAATTGTCTCTCTGCCGTGAAATCGGACACGAACGCTTCGTATCACGTTCTCCATTAACTGTATTATCAAACTTTTACTGTATTCGTTACACCTGTGCGTAACAAGAGTACGGATGTAATAAATATCTATTTCCGTTTCCCTGTACGTTCTGTTTGGTACTGTATATTATAAAATAAGATGGATTATTGATAAGATTACCTAAATCGTTCGAAATTGGTACACCTATTTATATTTTAACAACCTTTATTTATTTACTTATTTATTTGTTTACTTATTTGTTTATTTATCATATTTTATTCTTTTGTTTATTGCACCGTCAATACAATGCTTCACCGGCCACTCCTGATAGTTTTACTCTTATCCCAAATTTTGGTTTTTAATTTACATTCTCCAACATTAAGTGATATCGGACGATGAACGAAATGAGTGAAATGATACTCAAATGAGCCCAAGGTTCATAGAGCTTAGAACTAGCCGACATTCATCTTTCAGGACAAGGTAAAACCCCCAATAAACATTGACCAGATAACTCACTTTAACCGAGATGCACTTGTTTTTTAAAACGTGTCGTGTATTTTATGTCCCTTATCCTATAGCAATAGACGAAGTACACATCAATAATTTGTTGATATTTCATCAGAAGTACATGTTTTGAAGTCTACTGAATTGAAAAGAACCTTTTATCCTTAACTACGTACTTACTTACTGCACCCAAAAATTGCATAACGAGAGTTCACCGAAGGTACAATTTTTAAACCTTCTAAGTAAAAAAAGGCAATTTTAAACAAAAACACTGGAGAAAAAATGCATCATCAAGGATTGCTTAACTGTAATGATTTAAGATTTTGTTTTGTTTTTGTTTGTAATTTACGTCCTCCAAAGTCAAGTCATATCGGATGGTGAATGAATTGGGTGAAATGATGCTCAAATGAGTCCAGGGTCTATGGAGCTTACTTTTACCTGACATTTGTCTTGAAGGATAAGGGAGAACCCCGGAAAAGACCTTATCGAGGTAACTCACCCCGACCGAGATTCGAACTCGGGACCTCTTGAACGTGAGACAGACACGCTACCATCCACGCTACCCAGACGGGCTTAATGATTTAAGATAATACATCATGATAGCATCATATGATAACAAATATGATAATTTCATTTACCAATACTGTAACTCTTCATTATCCAGATCTATGCCCTTGTTTCAAAGAACACAGTCCTGAAGGGTGCTGCACTCTTTTTACCGCCTCTGTATATCTATGTATGCACGTGCGCGCTCTGTCTTGAGAAATACAAAGAAAATATTAAAAACACGGTTAAATACCAAAACTGGTATTCAAATCCTGCGACTTCCAGAAATGCGACGTGAAGATAATTTAAAAAACTCATCCCAAGATACCTTCTACATATTTCACTTTTTATAAAATTTTCAGTTTCTGAAATATATTTGTGAAGATTTCGATTTAATTACTGTATATTAAATATATTTTTATGACAAATGAAATGTGTATCTTGAATTTTCTGGAAACAGTCTGTGAACTTTCCTTCATTGTGGATGAACTTTGCTGTAAGAAAGAAGGAAATCTCGGTCAGGGTGAGTTACCTGCATAAGGTTTTTTTCCCCGTTGTTTTCCCTTATCCTGAAAGATGAGTGTCAGGTAACTCTAAGTTATATGGACCCTGGACTCATTTCAGCATCATTTCATCCATTTCTTTCATCGTCCGATATGACTTAACGTTGGAGGATGTGAATTAAAAAAAAATAAATGAAGGCTTATTGTATAAACATTGTGGCTCTTGTTCAAGTAGACAATTTATATAAAATATTTTTCTGCAGTAAACCATTTTTGAGATATTCCTTATCTCAAATGGGAAATGGTCACTCGTTTTCATTTCTGTCATCCTATCTAAGTAATGACGTAATGATAAGCGCTTAAAACATTTGAGTATCGCTTAAACCTAACTAGATATTCCGCTATTCCAATTGTACCTATATATAAAAGAAAATTATGATACTTTATATTCTGCTTCACGTTGGGAAGTCACAATGTGTGATCACTTGTAGCAAAACTCTATATGCAACCAAAGCCAAGTATTTGGACATGACACTTGATGCTAAACTAAAATGGAACCTACATGTTATAAAGAAGAAAAAACAACTTGACACAAGTATAAAAAATGGTTGGCTGTTAGGAAGACGTTCTCAACTTAGGATGCATAATAAATTGCTTTTGTATAACCACATATGAAAACCTATCTGAATCTATGGTATGCAGATGTAGGGCTACACCAAGAAATCTAATATTAAAATTATACAAAACTTTCAAAACAAAGTACTACATGGTATCATTAATACACCATGGTACATCAAGAATGACATCCGTAGGGATTTAAAAATTAATACCATTAGTGAAGATATAAGAACTATGACAATGAAGCACGAAAAACAACTTCACAGTCATTAAAATCACATTGTGCTTCAATTACTGTATATCAGTGCTGTATCAAGAAGATTAAAAGTGACAAAACCTGTAGACTTAGTGCAGTGATGTGTGTTTTGCATGAAAAAGGCAAATAACAGAATTTATTCATTGGAATATATTACTGCCAAACAGTGAGTTGTTTATGATTGTGTAGCTACTAGATAAGTTTTTCTACCTTTTTTGTTGTAATTTTACGTCCTCCAACATTAAGTCATGTCGGACGGTGAATGAAGTGGGTGAAATGATTAATGTGTCCAGGGTCCATGGAGCTTAGAGCTACCCGACATTCGTCTTTAAAGATAAGGGAAAACCCCGGAGAAACGTTATCCAGGTAGCACACCCTGACCGAGATTTGAACCCGGGACGTCTTGAACGTGAGGCAGACACGCTACCATCTACGCTACCGAGGCGGGCATTCTTCTACTTAGTTGTAGTACGAATGTAATCCATTTTGCTTTAATTAAAAACAAAACTTGTAGTAAAATTTTATTAGTTACGTGTTGAATAATTTTTGTTCGTAGAAAATTATCGTTGAATTTATTTTATAGCTTTAATTTGATCTATGCTGCACTTCTAATCGCAGGAATTGAACCTTTATATTTATCGGTAATATTCAGTGCAAAGATATATAACATAAAGAAAGGTTATCAAAGGTCTCTACAAGTTCGTGCATTTGACTTTCATCCGAGATCTCATTTCATGGAAGCTGGACATCTTCCTGTATTTCATAACATTGTCAGCGAGAATAAATGCGAACAAACACATGACTACGACATCGACACAGATAGCTCGTGATATTCTTATCATCCAGAGAATCCAGCTCGTATGGGATGTGCATTTGTGGTGTTTGATGAAAACAATGTGGAGTTGCTTTATTAAGGATACAGACTTGCACCTAATTGCTCTATATTCCAGGCCGAGCTTTTTGCACTTGAATCAAGCAATGGAGTGGTGCCACAGTAATAACTACAGCGCATGTATACAGCATCTGTCAGTGTTATCGGAGATAAATACACTACATATTCACTTGCTACCAAAATAAAGAACAGCATTATAACAAACACCAAACACGTGTGTATCACATGAGTTAGAGGCCATATGGGTATACATGGCGATGAGAGGGCAGATGAAATTATTAAGCGTTAGTATTATCCCAAAAATGAATTCAGTTTTTGAGTCTACAATCACATTTGTTTAAAATATTGAAAAAAGAAATATTTGAAATGTGGAACAGCTCTTTAATAAACAACGATAAAGGACAAATCACTCTAAATTGATTTTCTTCCTACTGCTAATGATCGTGTTAACTGCAAGTACTTTTCACCTACTTTTATTTTGACTCACTTTGCTACCCGACATGGGAAATTTAAAACTTACTTTCGAAGATTCCATATAGACTCTCTTGATGGATACCTATGTAAAACTCCCGCCTTGATAGCGTGGAGGGTGGCGTGTCTTTTCACGTTCAAGACGTCCCGAGTTCGAATCTCGGTCAGGGTGAGTTACCTGGATCAGGGCTTTTTCCGGGGGTTTCCCTTAACCTGAAAGACGAATGTCGGGCAACTCTAACCCTGGGCTCATTTGAGAATCATTTAACCCATTCTATTCATTGTCCGATATGACAACGTTGAAGGACGTAAATTACAAAACCTATGTAAATGTGAAAGTGTTGAACACTTAATATTTAGATGTGATCTTCATTCCAAAAAGAGATATAATCTTATTCAACACCTTTCATATTGTAATAAGATCTCCAAACACCGATGATTAATGTATTCTTCAAAAATGTTGAACTTCGGCCTTTGAGCACACTATTGGTCAAATTTTTAAAACGTCATGTTCAGTTATTTCGATCTTTTTATTTATGTGTTTTTGTAACTAGAACCCTAACATACCTTCTGCTAAAATAGGGTTACTTCATTTGAAGGATAAATAACAATAATAATTTGATATATTAATTTTGTCTATGTTTTTATACACATATGATCAGTTTTCAAAGGCTTGCTGATGTAATTAATTCGCAGTCGTTCGGATTTGCGTAGTCCAGGTTTGGATCCAGTCGGTGCATGAAATTCTTGTCTCAGAATTGTAGTGTCGGATTGATTTAATATGTTACTGTTAATTTACTTAATTATCACTAAATACAAAATAAAACAGCACAACTTGTAACTCTTCCTACACATTGACTTCCGCGAATACTCAACCTATTTCTTCACGCGTCTCTTCGAAGATTTTTGATTTCTGTCGTCCTGGAAACCTTGTGTTCCCACACACTTTTAAACAGTCATAGCCTACTCTGTATTTTGTTTATTTTTCACTCACTGATTTTATACTCTCCCACATTCACAGTATAAAAATTGTAACACTATAAAGCAACATAAACTTCATAAAATATACCAACAGCAATTATGTTCGGGGCCAAACAAGAACAACTGTTTCACCTAGGACATTTCTACGAGTGTCTGTCTGCATTAAGTAGATATAAGAATAAGGATTTGTAAGAATAGTTTGTAAGACA